>JAHXMU010000804.1:3885933-3938570 GCA_019455685.1 Philornis downsi
TTGTTAGTATTGTTTCTGTTGTTGCCGTATTGGTTAGTTAAATAGTTTACGAACATTTGCTCACTTACAGTCCGTGTAGTCGCGCGCTTTTTAAACCATACAACATCAGCAAAAAACCTAAGTGGAGCAAAGCGTTTACGAGAAAATGTGTTTAGAACATAAAAGCCAAGGGCCGGTTTTTGTTGTTGTACAGAGAAACCTTAATCAACAGAATGTCGTTCATGTAACTGCTAAGACAGAAATAGAAAATTACTTCCGTAAAGGTAGTTGTTTGGAAATGTGTACATTGGTGTCCCCAAGGTTCAGAAAAAAATCTGAAATATAAATACCAAATTTTTAAACACTTAACAAAATATGTGGCTAATTCTCACAGCTATAAATGAATGTAGTATTAAGCGTCGCATTGAAATCTGGAGGTTGTGAAATCTTCATCAACGTTTTCGTAAAACCATTTGGGGTATTAAAGCGAAAGTGAAAACAGAACATATTCATTGCAGTGTTTTAATATTTAAAAGACAAAACCTGGGCAAAATTTAATTTTTAATCTTGCAAACTTAAGGCAAATATTACCTGGACACCTTTACTCCCATAGAACTGGCATAACAATAATATTATTGGGTATGCACTGCATTTGGAATATTGTGACATCGCATGAAATGATGACCTCATTCTCAAAAAAAATAATTGGGTTAAATTAGAACAGGATCAAAAAATGATAATAATATAATAAAAATTCTTCTTTCAATTAAACCGCTTTCATGTTTGTGACATTTGTTCAACGTTTTACCACTCTATAATGCTAGAACTGTCAGAATTAAATGGAAAAATGTAAAAATGCAACTTGCAAAAGGATGTGTTTAAAGCATCAAATATCTTTAGACCAAATATGTTTCGTGAATTTCTAAGTTGAATGTGGCTGGCTAGCTGATAGACATGATTACTGCATGGAGCTTTGTGAAACTTCAAAACACTTCGTATAGCCCAATACTTTCTCAGATTCTTGCCGGATCTACCTATTCTGGTACCTCTCCTCAAAATTGGCCTATTTCGCCAAAATTCGGTTTTCCCCTATAACTTCCAATCCATTTTCTGTTTGTCTGTTGTATTTTCTTACAATGCTCAACAAAACTTGTGGCAAATCAATCGATAAAATATGCCCTTTCTGGTACCTTTCACACGAATGTCTCATTTACTCTACATATTCTTGGGTTCCTATTTTTCATCCAGTTGCATAAGATTCAGTCAAATTGGTTACACGTTAAGCGTTTGCTTCTGTAAGGTCCAAGAATAAAAATGGATAGTATAGTCAGGAAGGTACCTGGGCAGCTCCCATATTAATTAGCCGATTTTCGGGAATTCGATCTTGCATCTATGTAATGAGTAGGTTCCACCTGCCGTATCTTAATCTATATAAATTGCAACTATCATGCATGTGATCTTGGATTCGAACATACCATCTATCACGCTACAAGTCATACTCAGAATTAAAATATAATTAGAAAAGAAAATTACAACTTTCTAATTGGCCACCAGCACAGAATTATAAATCAATATTAATCGAAAATCTTGGTTACTGCAGCCTACTAAACGGCCAATTTGTATGGGAAGTATCAGAGGGGATGTGGAATTGTGCTCCATTTTCATTCCGAGAAAATAATTTGCAAAATTAATTAAAATTAGTGCATATTAATAAAAGTTATGAACCTAAGATTATTTGAGCTAAATTGGCCATTTTAATGAGAGATACCAGAAGAAGAGTGGATTTTTTCCCAAAGCCGTCAAATATTAAAAGTCAAAAATTCAAATTAGTGCAATGTATGAACTCGTCGTTCAAGATTGTTTAAGATTAACGATTGGATTTAGGAAAACAGGTCAATTTCGATTGGTGGTAATGGGCGATTCGATATAACTCATTCAAAATATTACGCTATTCTCGACCTTTCTTTGTAACAGCATCCGGAGACAAAAATCATTTAACACATACATATTGGGGGTTATTCATTTAGTGGTTTCTAAACCTCCAGTCTGGTAAGACTGTCAGCTGTTAAATACCTGTTATTTTATGTTATCTTATGTTATTTATGAATATGGACAGTTTAGTAATCGAACAATGCGTAAAAATAGTTAAAACTTACTACAAAAGTGATGATTTAAACTAGGGCTTTCAATCGAACAAATGTTTCTTCAGCAATGCAGCTCATTTTTTAGTCAGTAAGCAAAATCAACAAACAGAATTGCCTCATATAGGGCACAAAGAACATAGAAGTGATTGGGGAAAAGTCATTGTATTCGAAAATAGTGGCTGTTTGGTGCGCATTGTAGTCTGGAGGTGTCTTTGGACCATATTTTTGCGAAAATTACCTCAAAAGAATTAACTGCTGCAACCAATCATTTAAATAATATTGTATTTCGTATATAATGGCAAAGTCCAACCATTATAATGAAATAAAATTTTCATAAATCAGAGGTTTATTTGCATTTTATATAACTTTATTGAAACCAAAAAACGTATAATCCTACGTATCAAAAATGTATAATAACACACAGAAGAAAGCGTCTAAGGCACCAAATATCTTTTGACCAAATGTGTTTCATGACTTTTTAAGTCGATTGAGCGGTATTCGTTCATCTGTCTGGGTGGTAACTCTCGCAAATCTTTATGAAATTTCTTGAAACTTGACACAGCCTAATATTTTCCCAGACCATAGTCGGAGATTACAAATGGGCTTTAACTTTTTTTAAATTACATTTTTCCCTTACAACTCCTCTCTCTGTGGTATACTGCTGTAGTATAAATTTGTGTAAATTTGTGCTTCAATTCTGGGAAATCCTAACGTACTGAGTTTTTGTTCATTGTTTTACATTCAAGTACTATTAAAATGAAAAAAAAAATCGCCCAGTTAAGCAGGCCTTTTGTAGTCCTTTATATCTACCATACAAGTAATCGTTTTAACCCATGTATTCTTAAATTCATATCCCCTGTACAACCACAAAAAATTGTTTTAAATTTAGTACATATTAAGCTGTAGCTGAGTTGTTATTTAAAAATGAAAATGGATTGTTCTTTCAGGTCCCTTCCAGTACCTCCCATAAAAATTTACTGATAATTCGTACATTAACTTAAATTTTTGTTAATTTTATTGCTTTGTGGTGTCTGGCAAACTTTGACAAAATATCTACCAGACAACCAAAATTACTCATTTACCATTTAAAATTGCCAATTTAACCCATATATTCGTAGTTTTATATCTTTCGATCATTTACATTAAATTTAGGCAAACCCCCATAAGCCGAAACTGAAATATGAAAACACTTCAGATCCATTTGTAATTTCGTTTTGCCAGAGAGTAACAAAACAACTGATACGAAGAATCCACTCTTTTGTAAATTACATGCGTTCGGTAAACTTACTTCTGTCCATTCGATGATCTGACCGATTTAGAGAAATGTGATTTTCTACTTGCGAACCGTAACTTGTATAACGTAAATTTTTGTTGTCAATAACATTTAAAATCGATCAATTAACTCGGCCGTACCAGAAACAGCCCATAAAGATTACCTATTTTTATCCTTTCACCTTCATGCAGTTGTATGAAAGACAGTGCTGTGCATTAATTTGGAGAGCATTTGCTGATAAAAACCTGTCGATTTACGATGCACCTCCTAACACTCCGCATGCTTTTGCATCACTGCACATGAAAACATATATAAATCTATTCCTGACTGAGATTTCTAAATTGGTTGCCGTTTCAATATGCCTTCAGATGAATGCATAATGACGATTTTCAGCCATCATTTCGTTTACGTCACCGATAATAACTTCAATTGAAAACGTTGATGACCGACAACAGTGCGACGGATCTTCCAGCACTTTTCGACCGCTTTTGAATGCACTATAGTCGATTCTCCCTAAACATTTTGGAACATTTTCAGCGATTCGGTAATGAAATTCCATTTGCAATACAAATAAAATTTGTTTTTCGACATTTTTGAATTGGCAAAATCGAGCACTATAAATAAACTATGCGACGGAAGGCGCTCAAACTGTGCCAATTTAGCTACAAAAATATCTCTGAGAGTCACCGTAACAAGAGTGTGCAAATGACTGTGAATCTTAACAATTGTCTTCATCATAAAATTTTGTAGGCTAATTTTTTTTCCAAATGTCTAATTTGATAATTGAGTTACATTTGATTTGTGCTCTTCGTTGAAAACATTTTCATACCAGTAGGCAAAACTTCTCGATTGTTTTATAAAGTTATAGTCCCATAATATGGCGATGATGTTCGAGAAAGCACAAACAGCTAAGCATGCTGAAGGAGGTGTTTTGGCGACAAAATAGCTATACGTCCAGCCAGCTGTGCCAATATAATCAATTTCTCAAGTTTTTGATTTATATGTGTATCAACAATAATAAAAAATTACAGAAAAACAAACTTGAATCTGATTATGAACAAAAATCGTATCAATTTTTTTTCCTAAACCCCAGAACTTGGCTAGACAGCCGTCAAGAGACGAGTGAGCATTATTGCCAGTCATTGTATGATTAAACAACTACTAACTCTACTTCGTTACCGCTTCTTTGACTGCTACCCAGTCATTTATTTCTTTGCGACAATATTGTGCAGTTATGATTTTACTAAGAGAACCAATTATTTTGAAAGCAGCACAGGAATTTCATTTAGGTGGACTGACTTACACATACTTTCATCCAACATCCTTTTACATTGGTGCAAAAATGAGTGCAGAGTGCCAGAAGATTTTTTCACATTTTATTTTACTAGGGAAGCCAGTTATTTTGAAAGCAGCAAAGGAATTTTTGTTATGTGGACTGACATACATATTTTCGCAAAGCATCCTTTTACATTGGTGCAAAATTGAGTGCTGATTGCCAATAGATCTTTTCACATTTTATTTATCATTACAATTAAACGCTATTGGCAAACATTTAAGTTACTGCAGCTTGTTGGGGAGGAACGTGAGTGGGTCATACCCACTATAGTCTATTTTAGCTCCCAAAACTAAGCTTATCAAAACCATGAAGTGTTTCAAATTTGAGTAAAATTAAAGTAGCTAAGCATATACATATAAATTATGTTGGCCATTTGTATGGAAAGTTCCAGATAGCGGCGTGGTTACGTAGTGCGTTTTTGTGGAAGCAGGATATGCATAGAAAATATTGAATTTAGAGAATGGGTCAATTTGTTATGGACATACCTGCACAAGCTCGACAATGCACTTTCGAACATTACCTCATCAAACTAGTACACAATACTTTGATTGCAATTAATACAGAATATGATCATAAGAAAATACGCATTATAGCGATCTTTTATACAGGGTGTCCGTCGGGAAGGTATATTAATTTGTTTGTCTATAATTTTTGGATAAAGAAAGAGAATGGATCTCATATTGACAAATGTTTTATTTAATATCGGCAATTGTGTATGGAATACAATATCAGACACCTCTGTTAGCCTCACAAATGCGAGCCCTTTTGAGCACATTTTTCATTACATTCTCACACATTTCACGCAGTACTTCATAAATTTCATCACGAATATTTTGTTTGAGTTGCCCAAGCGTTTCTGGTTTGTTTGCATAAAACTTACTTTTCACATATCCCCAGAAAAAGAAGTCTGCATCAGTCAAATCTGGCGACCGTGGAGGTCAATCAACATCACCATTTCTTGAAATAACTTGTTGTGGAAGGAGGTCTCGCAGTAATTCCATTGTAATCCTGGCTGTATGCGATGTGGCATCGTCTTGTTGATACCACATGTTAATCAAGCCCAAAGAATGCAGTTGAGGCGTTAAAAAGTTTTCAATCATATCCCGATATCGCTTAACATTGACAGTTACCGTTACACCGTTTCAGGTTCAAAGAAGTAAGGTCCAATTATTCCTCCTGACCAAATTGCACACTAGACTGTCACTTTTTATGAATGCAAAGGTGACTGATGAGTAATTTGATTGTTTTTCATTGCCCAGAATCGACTATTCTGTTAATTCACATATCCATTGAAATGAAAATGTTACTCGTCACTCATTATGATTTTTTCATGAAAATCGGGGTTGTCATGGGAGAACTGTAACATCCTATTGGCAAATGTACGGTGGCGTAAATGTTCTTGTGGAAGAAGGTCTTGTGCCGATTGAATCTTAAATGGAAGCAAATACAAATCCTTGTGCAAAATTGTGGTAAATGTTGTTGTTTGAAGACGAAGCTCCTGAGCACGGCGTCGAATTGAGGTTGATGGATTGTTTTGAACACTTTCTTGAGCAGCAATAATGTTTTTAGCCGTTCTTGCAGTACGTTGTACGTTGTGTCTTCGAAATCATTCTTTCACGATAAATAGTGCGTCTTGTTGGGACGTTGTTCTCCCAAAAATTTTACGTAACTTTCTCTTCGTCACTGTAATCGATGATTGATTTTGATAAAAAATTTTAACGATTAAAATACAAATATTTTTCCATAACAAATTTGCCACGACTGCCAAATATGAATTGTCAAGACTAATGTTTACCAAAATGGCGGCAAAACAAAGTAGTATACCTTCCCGACGGACACCCTGGATTTGAGTTACATTGGTGACTTCTACTCCTTCCGCAGAAGGAGCGCGATACTGCGATCCATTTTCACTCTCAAACACTACATCAGCAATTCTTTAAAGCGTTTCAAGTCCACCTGAATTTAGTACAGCTGGAAAAAATATTAGCCTAAGATCATATGGATTAAATTCGCCATTTGCATCAAAAGGAACGTGGTTAATCTACTGATTTTTACAATTGTTGGCGAAAATTATATCTTAAAATAGTGAAAATATAGGTCGCTGCAGTCTACCAAATGGGAATTAGATAGAAAAAATTTTATTTCGGAAATCCGGTAAAGTTGTATGTGGATTACTATAAGAGTGGGTATCTGGCAAAATATATGGCTGTACCAAGTTTTAAGAAGCTTCATACAGATTTACGACAGTTATCGTGTCTACCAGCCAACCAGCCAGATAAACGGACATCGGCCTATCGGCTTAAAAAGTAGCGAAATATATTAGGTCAAAAAATATTTTGTACTTAAGGCCCGTCCTTTGGATGTTACATGCTTCTCGTACCAAATGATGAAGTTATATATCATTTTTCAAGTAAAGTCGCGAAAATTTAGAATAAAAACTTTACAAAATGAGTATACATACATATTGGGTTGTTTGAAAAATTCGTTCGGTTTTTAAAAGAATTTTTTTTTACAAATTTGTATAAAAGAAAACAATTATTTTATTTTATTACATAATCTACCCCTTTTTAATAACTTCTTTCCACCTCCCTGGAAGCTTTTTAATTCCTCTGTCACAAAACTCGCGTAGTTTTTCTGAAAAAATGCGTTTAATTCGATTTTTCACTTTCTTGTCGTTGTTCAAATTCGAATCCTTCAAGTGATTGCTTAGACTGCAAAATAGGTGATAGTGAGGTGAGGTAAAGCTCCCCACCGAAGCTCTGACAGTTTCTGACGGGTCCGCAAGACTAGGCAAGAAGATGACGTATCCCCGATTGATGAGCCAACGCCGTTCTTCTTCCAATACCGCCTTCAATTTATCTAATTGTGCGATATAATTGTCCGCGTTAATTGTTTGATTTGTTGTAAGAAGCTTAAAAAAGACTACTCCTTTGATATCACACCAATTCTTGTCGAATTACCTGGGGTTAAGACCCGCTTTAGAGTTGGATTGAGGGGGTTCATTTGTTTTCCCCCATGATCTCTTCCTCGTTACATTGCTGTGGACTATCCATCTTTCATTCCGAGTGATGAGGTTCTTCAGAAATGGTGTTTTGTTATTTCTTATCCCTGAGTTATTGCAGACGTCAACGACACTCAGGCAGTTGGCCTCGGTGAGAGAGTGAGGTACCTGTATCGTGGCTGCTTACATATTCGAGCTCTTTTATGATCTCGTGAACGGTTGAGACAGATTTTTTTTGATTATTTCAGCTATTTCCCTAACTGTTGTACGCGGGGATTAATAATAATTAAATCTCTCACCTCCTCGGAAACAATTTCTTTCGGTCGTCCTAATCTGGGAGCGTCCGTTACGGAGAAGTCACCATAGAAAATCGTTTAAACTATTTCTAGCAGGTCCTTTCATTTGGTTCGTTTTCTTCATAAATACGCTTAATTTTTCGGCTAGCTTCAGCAGCCGTTTTGCCTTTTCGGAAATGCTCTTTTTTGCTCATTTTTCCCACTTTTTGAAACTTTTTTTAAAACGTTATAATCACTTACGACTAGAAAAAAAAGACAAGTAAACAATAGTAAAGAGTTTAAAGAAGTTTTGATAGCGTTTGAGGGAATTCTGCGTCATGATAAGTGACGTATGGTGAACCAACAAATTAACCGAACAAACTTTCCGAACAAACCTACATTTATTTTGTACACATACTTTGTAATTATTTACATAATACTTTGTTATCAAATCTTCATGCAAGGTATTTTAATTTTTTTTACCCACAGTGTATTACCGCATTGTGGGAGGTACATCTGTACTCACCCGCAATTCCATATAAACACGAGCACCAAACCAAAGTTAATGTAATAAAAAACAATTGTTTTGCGTTCGATTTGTGAAATCCATTCGAATCGAACAAAAAAAAAAAACTTTACGGATCTCTGTATTTTTCTCCTTTTTTTCTTTTTTGTTACGTTTCATTAAAACAATTTTTACTCGGGTTATTGTTTTGAATGTTGGTTAAGTAAGAGCAGAAAAATAAAATAAAATGTTTTTCGAATAAAACTTTACGGAAAATGCAATGTATGGTAAAGGACGAAGCAACGAAAACATTTAACAGCAGCAACGTAAAAAGGTTTATAAAAAGTGATTAAACTAATGTTCCTACAGCGCACAGCAATAAAATATTTATTAACTGTATCGAAGTTAAACTTTAGCATCAATCTGGATAATTCTCTGTTCGTTAAATCGATATAGTAGCATTGTGCAGCGCCAGTTTTAACAATTAAATTACGCCGCTTTCACAGTTAACTGATGGATGTCTGCGCGTGTAAGTCACAATACGAAATTTGATTATCGTTTTGAACATATAAGCCAACGTAAATTCATAACCTTTAGTGGCAATACGTAATTGAAGGAAAGAGGCAGAGGTCGGGTTGCGGTGATGTAGATCGAAAATTCCATTGCGGTTTAATTATAATATCTTAAGAGTAAAGAAGAGCTACGTATAGAGAGCAGAAAAAATATATTGTGTTGTCATTAATTGTGTTAATTGGTCAAATACATTCAGCAGCGGCTTTTTTTAATATATATAGGTATATTTATGTATATATATATATATATATATAAATCTTATTAGATTCCTTTGATTTGGAAACATACTTCCGCAAATCACATATTCAGAAAAATTTCGTACATTCTCTCGAAACAATGACAAGGGTGACCTATATGACAGCAGAGACCTATATATATATATATGGTGTCAGAAAGGACTCGTGCATTGCACAATCCTTATAAATAAAATACACGGGGCTATTAGATGCACAACTAAGTTCCCGCTGGTTGCCAATAGATAGTGTCAGCTGTAAGTGCTAGTCAATTCTACCATAACCTAGATGTCATCAGCCAAGCATAGGCATATGGTAAACATACCGCTTCGACACAACAGTGATTTTATTTTGACGTCATATTCTTTTGGTTGTGTGAATATGTATGATTTTGTGCCAAATAATAATCACATGCTGGAAGTATTGATTTTCCTCTTTCAATCGAAAAAAACGGCTGCTCATCAAGAGCTTTAAAACTTTTACGGAGATGCTGCTTTAAGTGTGAAACACCGTGCTAAAGTTATGCTCTGTATATGGTGGGACCAGGTCGGTGTTATTTATTACGAGCTGTTGGAACCAAGCGAAACCATCACTGGGCATCGGTATCGACTTCAATTAATGCGATTGAGCCGAGCTCTGAACGATAAACGCCCACAATACTCGGAGAGGCACAAAAAAGTGATTCCTTAGCATGACAACGCTCAGCCTCACGTGACCAAGCCCGTTTAAACCTACCTGGAAACATTGCAATGGGAAGTCTTAACCCACATACGCCATATTCTCCAGATATTGTGCTGCCCGATTATCACTTGTTCCGTTCGATGGTATACGGTCTTGCGGAGCAATTCCACAAATATGACGACATCAAGGAATGGTTAGTTTTGTAGATAGCCTTAAAAGATGAACAGTTTTACCGTGACGACATTCGAGTTTTGCCAGAAAGATATGACAAAGTAGTAGCTAGCGATGGGCAATACTTTTAAGGAATCGTTTTAAACACGTTTTCATAGCAAAGTTAAATTTAAAAAAAAATAAGTTGCGCACCTAATAAATGTCAATAAAATAATCGAAATTATAACCTTCTGTAGTCCTCCGCTTAAAAAAGATTTGTTTGTTAAATTTGCCAATTTGTATGTACAGCGAGTTCATTTTCATTCGCAGAACTGTGTTTATTAAATCCCTGATGCCTGCCACAATACAATGAGTTTAATGAAATTGAGTGAAAGATATGAATCCAGAAATGTATGGTTTAAATTACGTAATTTGTATAGGAATTATCAAAGAGGCAGAAATTTGATTAATTGCAGAATTGCAGAGAAGTATTGCAGTGGCATAATTTAATTTGTGTGCCAGACACCAGATGCCCCCCTTGTTCGCTCACAGAACTTAGACCAACAAACGCATAACATGCGCCCAAATATGACTGAATGCAGTACGACTACTTGAAAATTATGAAACCGGGAATATATGGGTAATATGGGTATATGGGAGGTAACAGAAGGCCGTGGTTTCTTGAAAAATTCTTCTCGAACATTATCAAGCAATAAACCAATGTAATGCAATGAACAAATAAAAGAAGGCTGTTAAATCATATCGCATACTTGGTATGGTTGGCACCAGACTTTACTTTAGGAAACGCTTTACGTATACTATAACCCGAATGACAGACATGGTCTCAAGAATTTTTAAGTTAAATTTTTCAATTGTATTGAAGTTACTGCAAGAGGGTGGTTCATCAATCGATCTTTTTCCGTTTTCATCAAGGAGTACAAACATATACAATGGACAACAATTTGGATTACTATTATCTCCAAGTTAGGAATTACAGAGAAAAATTTGAATTTCGAAAAATCGGACAGTTTATATGGGAAGTACCAGAAAGCGTGAGTCGACATAGCCTATTTACAACTCCCAGCTACGACCTGGCAAAACATTAGGCAATGCAAAACTTTAATATGTTTTATAAAACTTTCTGGCGTTACTTTGTCCACCAGCCAGCCCAACAGACCTACATCGCTTAATCGACTTAAAGAATCCTGAAATACATATGATCAAAGGATAGTTGGCAACCAAAACGCTTGCTTCTTATTGGCCGTGTCAAATGATTTATATTATCATTCCTTCGGGTGCAGGTATGCAAATTTAACTCCCAAAAGAAAGCATCTTTTGAGTAAATGCGTTTCATGACTTTTTAAATCAATTGAGCTATACTCGTACGAGTCTCTGTGGTCGGCTGGCTTGTAGATACGACAATTCATAACTGTTTCTTAACCAATGAATTATCCATACATAAATCATAAAATAATATATTATGAATGTTTCACTATACAGTTGGGTTTAGTACGAGGGCGGTCCCAAAACTAATCTACCTGACTTATACATGATGCTAATAAATTGGAAAAAAAAAGATTTTGGTGAAAAGTAACAACCTTATAAAACATATGTTTTAAGTTTAACGTTTCAAGGTGCCACGTTGTTTACTATTTTCATTTGAGTACTTTAGTATTTAGTATTTTGCCATCAAAAGTAAACGATCTCAATGAATTTGTGAACATGGAAAAAATTGGTCACCGTTATGTAATTCAATATTTCCACTTGAAAGATCTCAGTCCGACCAATTTTAAAGCCGTCTGGATTCTACTCTGGGGTAGTCTGCACTTTCGTTTACGACTGTAAAATATTAAGTAGCAGAGTTTAATCGAGGCCGTACGAGCTGCAAGGACAAACGCCGTCCGTCAATTGAGGTGTTCACATCAGCACAGTTAGGAAAATCCACTAAATGGCATGATAGACATCTCAAAAAGTGCTATACATCGTGCGACTATATTGATGAAAAAGCTGTGCGCAAGATGGGTAACGCATTTGCTTTCAATAGAGCGAAAACAACGTCGTGAAGATGTTTCAGTAGAGTGTTCAGCAATGTTTCACCGCAATAAAGCAGAGTTTTTGTGTTGATTTATAACCACGGATAAGAAATAGGTCCAATATTTCACATCTGAAACAAACGGACAGTCAAAGCAGTGGATTGGAATTGTGGAATTATGTTCAAGGAAGGCGAAAAAGGTTCCAGGTTTGCAGGCAAGGTCATGGAGTCCATTTTTTCGGATGTGCATGGGATTACTTTTATTGATTATCTTCAGAAAGAAAGAAAATAATCAACGGCGAATATTATGCTAATTTATTGCAGTGTTTAGGTGATGAAATTATGGAAAATAGATCGCATTTGGAGAAAAATTAAATGTTGTTTCATCAAGACAATGCTCCAGTTCACACATCTAAATTCAAAATTAAATAATTAAATTTCGAATTTCATCACGCATCTTACTCGCCATATTTAGCTTCCTCGGACCATTGTCTATTTCTAAACTTGAGAAAAATATTGTTGGCAAACATTTAAGTTACGGCTGTTACTGCAAATAAAGAGGTGGAGGCTGCGGTTGATGGCCATGTTAAGGAGTTTCATAGTTTTTATTATAAACAGGGTATAGAAGCCATTAAATATCGCTGGAAAAAGTGTATCGAGGTAAAAGGAGACTATGTTGAAAAATGAAGAAAATGTTTGCAACTTTTTGTGTCCACTAGTTTTGTTACCGCCCCGTATGTATATACTTTCAATTGCTGGTATGGGGCTTGTGTTAGAAAATTTTCTGGAAAAAAATTAATTTAAACTGGACATTTTCAGGATTTTTTCAAAAATGTTGCTATGTACCCTCAACTAAAAGTATTCCATGGTGGTAGATACTGGAAAGCCTCAAGCCAAATATATTTTACGGGGTCGGGCTATCGGCGAGCTTGGTTATTATTAAACGCCAAATAATACTCATTTGCACAGGAAAATGAGACAAGTCGATATGTAACGTATGTTCAAATAGCATTTCTGACAAGCCCACTTATCTGTGAGATAAATGAGGTGAGCAAATCGTTCTATTAAGAGAGAACTTGCCTCGTAAATACGGAAATTTTAAGCGCTTTTCCAACATTTATAACATTTATTCGTGAAACAAAATTTATTTTTGGTCGTAGTGTAAAGCACCATCGCCGCTCATGGATGTGAATATTGAGAAATAATAACAAAAATACGAATTTTTACCAGAAAACCGAGCTGGTAAAAAATTGTGTTGCAACTTGTTGCGACACATGAAGGACCCATTATAGCCGCATTATTGACTGATCGCACATCAGTGCAAAATTTAAGTGTACTCAGATGGCTCACTAATCATGGTTGTGTTAATAAAACAAATAGTAAGTTTTATACCGTTAATTTAAACAACGTTTCACCTAAATCTGGATTAGACCGCAAATTATTTTGGTAATCTTATTCACATTTAAAGAATTAAGTTTCTACATTTTCATGTGCAGTTGTGTAGAATATGACATGTGTAACCCTGACCGACTTGATGATAAAATGATAAATAAGTTTAATCATCGCCTCTTATTTGAGACTCTATTATAGTGGTCAAAGTAACCGATCGATCGTTAAAAAAATTTAGCAGTAGGTTACTACCAATGATGAAATTATTACATGTTACAGGTTGAAAAAGGAGCGTATCTCATGGACTTTTGGAGGTAAAAAGATGGAATTTGACACTTATGCTGCTAATGTGAAAAGAAGTATTTTCAGAAAAAACGGGAATTTATACGTGTATTATACCTATAGATTCAACAACATGTCCTAGCAAATAGTGGGCGGTACCAGACATCTTGTTGAAAATTGATATTGCGGCCACTCATAAATTAAGAGCAAATTCATAAAATTTTAATAGTACTGAATTATTGGTCGAGCAAAATTAAATTAAGAAAAGATTGAGCAAAAACTTATATTATTGATAATTCAATTTATATTATATTTTGGGTATGGAGTTGACTGTTATATAATTATGTAATATGTTTTCATCTCACTTTAAATCTTTTTATCTCTTTTGTTGTAAAATACGTTTGATGACTTAATGTTAATCTAAGTTTTGACTAACATTTTTTTTATTAAATATTATTATTAGCATTCAAAACATGTTTTAAAGAAACGTATTTATGAATGTATTTATTTATCATTTCACAGTGTATTATATGCAGCATCTTCACTCAGGTAACCGACAATTTTGGAAAAGAAATATAACCACAGCTAACAAAGACAACTCGTATTGATTAACAATTTTCTGCATCAGGTGTTATGGACAGTTGTGGTCAGTGCTGGCCGAATGAGACGTAACGCCTATACAATTATAGCTTATTGTAAATATCGCAGGAGTTAAATGTTATTCTTTGCAATAAATACGAATGCACATGCTGTTTCCCATTACTCACTTTCGATTGTACCATTTAATTTATTTTGTTTTAATTTCTAAAGGGGTGGGAACATGTTTAGCAGATTTTCAAATAAATGTAACTTTAAAAACGTACACATATACTGCAGTTTAGAATTTTTTAATAGAATAAAATTTTCATAAGGTATCCTTCATATTAAAATGGGCATTGAATAGCATTACATATCATTGTCAAATTATACTGTATTATTGTGAAGGCAAACAGTTTTCGTAACACCAAAATTTAGAACATCTTATTACAACTTATATTTTCCTCATTGTACTTAGACGATATTATAACTCGGAATATATACGTCTAAGAAGGCATTTTGCGTGTGGGAGATGAGATGGAGGGATTGATTTTTTTCCGTGTGCTCGTAACGTTTTACCAAGCATTATAATGCCCTTCAAGGGTGGTTCAAAAACTGGCCGGCCTAACAAAGAAGACACAAACAAGTTGAGAAAAATTTGCTTTATTTTTCAATATAATCTCCTTCCAGCTTGATACACTTTTTGAATCGATATTCAATAGCTTCTATAGCCTGTTTATAGTGAGAATTGTCAAAATCCTTAAAATATTCATCAATCGCAGACTCCACCTCTTCATTGTTGCCAAATCTTTTACCACCGAGCCATTGATTCAAGTGTGGAAATAGAAAATAGTCCGAGGGAGCTCGATCTGGCGAATAAAGTGCTTGATGAAACAATTCCAACTTTAATTCATTAATGTTTGCCTTCGCAACAGTGGATGTGTGAACTGAAGCATTTTCTTGATGAAACAAACCTTTATTTTTCGCCAAATGCGACCTTCTTTCCATAATTTCATCACCTAAACACTGCAAAAAATTAGTATAATATTCGCGGTCTTTCTGAAGATAATCGATAAAAATAATACCATTCCCATACCAAAAAAAGCATGGTTATAAATGAAGTATCGCCAAACACTCTAATAAAACATCTTTACAACACAGTTTTTAAATAATTTAAAATAGTTTTCTTCCAAACACTGGCACCATCTATACGTCGGGTCGGCTAGTTTTGGGACCGCCCCTTTTACATAATAAAATGTCTGCAGTTAAGTTTCCAAATAGAACACACACAGCCAGAATTGCAATGGAATTACTGCGAGATCTCTTTCCACAACAAGTTATTTCAAGAAATGGCGATGTTGATTGGCATCGACGATCGCCTGATTTGACTGCTCCGGACTTCTTTTTGTGGGGAGATCTGAAAAGCGAGGTTTATGCAAACAAACCAAGAACGCTTGAGGAACTCAAACAAAATATTCGTGATAGAATTAATTAAATACTGCTTGAAATGTATGAGAATGTAATGAAAAATGTGCTCAAAAGGGCTCGCATTTGTGAGGCTAACAGAGGCGGGCATTTTTCTGATATTGTATTCCATACACAATTGCGGACATTAAATAAAAAATTTATCAATAAAAGATCCATTCTCTTTCATTTAGTCAAAAATTATAAACAAACAAAGTAGTATATCTTCCCGACGGAAACCCTGTATTATGTAGAATTTAAAATTTTAATCGGCACCCGCCGAAGGAACAAAATTAGCCACGCTGTAGCCGCCAATAATTTTCGATCGACTGTATAGAATATATAGAAAATTACTATATAGAAGATATGAACCTAAGAATTACAAATTTGTGTGGGAGCAAATTTCTTTACATCTCATTAATAAGACATTGAAGAGTTTCTCACATTCAGTGAGCTTACGCGCAATCTAATTTTAGACTCCCTCAACGGAACCTACAGTTAATAACTATTCCGAATGCCACAGTTTGAGAATCATTTACAAAATTGGTCGATTACTCAGCTACTCCAAGTGTTTGTCAGATACATCGAGGTGACGGTCGCTCAAATAAGCAGTATGCGGGGTTGAATCTACAATCATGCGAACGATACTCGCATGTACTAACCATCAGGCCACGATCTATCACGCTGGTTATCTCCTAAAATTTTAACAAAAATTACAAAGGAAAGTAATGGACAAAAATTTTGGTCGAACTCCACGCTCAAAATGCTCTAGATTTAACTAAAGATAGTCCCGCTGAGATAAGATGTGAAAGATATAAATCAGAGAATATATGAAGTAAATTTGCCGTTTGTATCTGAGATACCAGGGGGGACATAGCTTACCGACCGATTTTCGTAGATTTTACGGAGAATTATACAGCAAAAGATAAACATTAGTGAGGTGATAAAGGTTGTGGGCCGTTGTAGAAAACTTAAAATCCCGAGCCATGATATAACACAATATTGAACTGTGCCAAATTTAAAGAAGTTTTATAAAGATTTACAGCGATTGTAGTGCCTACTAGCACTAGTCAGCTAGCAAGCTAAACAGATGGACTTCGCTTAATCGACTTAATATGTCATGAATTATATTTGGCCACAAAATACTGCGTACTTTAAACGTTTCTATCTGGCTGTTTCTATTTTGGGCTATATATTTCCTTCGGTTAAAGACATGACAATAAATCCTAGTGGGCAAGCTGTGATTGCCGATACTTGTTAATTAGATGATTACTAAAATGCTTAGCAATTTTACAAAAACATTCATTATTCATAGCATGCTCGTAGTTAATATTACTCCTTATTTCTTGTACTCATCCTAGCTTAGGATAATTGAAAAGCAAAATAAAACGACAAAGAGCAAACTACGAAATTAGAATCAGTTATAAATCAACAACAACAACAAATACATTGTGAAATGTTCAGAAATATTTTATGTGCCAACTTTTAAAATTAAATATTTTATGATTTTTCTTCTCTTTGGTTTGAATTATCCGGCTATTTGTCACGCCCTGTGATAATGTTGGCGAAGCAATTATTATTATCGGAATTGCTGTACTGTTTTTGCTTTCGCAGTGACCTTATTAATAGCCTAAATATGACTACCAAACTCGAGAATAAATTATTACTCTGAGCAGAAAAAGACAAATACGTTTTTAATGATGTGCTGCCTGAAAGAGTTTCGTTTAACAGCTTTGGATTGCTTTAGCCATAAATACAGGCATGTTTAGGTGTCTTAGAGCAACAAACCGACAGATAATCAACCGGGTCGCTCAAACATATTTAATTGAGAAGAGTTTATCTTCAACCTGTTATTGGGTTTTTAAATTCAAATCTGTTCTGTTTACAAATTAAAATATAACAACGACAAAATTTCAGTTTACACTAGCAACTAACATAGGGTAACGCACCAATTGTGTTACAGTAAGAAATTTAATGTATTTCATTTATTTATTTTTTTTTATTATTATTATATAAAAATTCAATTTTATTTTATATAACTAATTGGTCATTTACGGATATGCGACACCTAATCAGAAAATTATTCATTGCGCGATCACCTCAATTATTTTTTTAATGGACTACTTCAATTCAGTCAAATTCCTTGGTTGACTCTTGCTGGACATAAACCCATAAGAAAGTGTTTGGTGTTGTCAGATCAGGTGAGCTTGTGGGCCAGCGGAAGGTGGAGTTTCTGGATATTAATTTGTTTAGGAATTTTCGTTGGAGCCCCGCCATCAGCTTTCTGATAATGTGTGTGATTTATCTTACCGCAACCAAATGCTGTTGAAACGGATACGTTTTCACCGCAGTTCTCGGTACAAAATATTCCTTCAATAACGGTCCGCATTGACAGTTGACAGTAGCACGATTCGTGCGCCACCCTGTATAATGTACTATTAATGTAAATAAATAAATATAATCATTTTAACCGAAAATTATTGTATATACTATGGATACATGTACAACTATTCCCCACAAATCATGCAGTTTGTTAATTTGTTATTTAGTGCAAATTATCATAATTAATCAGTGCAGAAATTTCAGTCAGGTGAGCTGATTGACACATACTTTTACCCCAGGAAGGTCTTGATGAATCTTTAGATTCTTATCAACAAATGCATTGAATAGATGCAAACTAGAATCAATTAAATTATAACTTACTGGATTGTACTGTCTACCACTTATAAATTTTAGAAAAACCATTGATTTTTGCTAAATTTATTTTTGATTTTGTAAATTTATGCGAGATGCCTCAAGGGGCCACAAAGCAGACCATTTGCGTTCGTCTATTATATACTGGGTTTAATTCAATAGGATGTTTAGATATATAGAAATACTAGCCGACCCGGCAAACGTTGCTTTGCCTTCAAATTTAATTTTTATTGGAAATGAAATAATATGAAATAAATAATGAAATAATTGCATTTAATTTGTGGTTTGTATAGGAGGTAGCACTCCCCATTGTCCAATCCCGCCCATATTTGCAGCAGCACTTAAGATATGTACACCAAACCGATGTACCAAATTTTGTTCAAATACCGTAAACAGGAGCAGAAATATTGGATATTTAATTTATGGTTTGTATGGGAGGTACCACGCCCCATTGTCCAATCCCGCCCATATTTGCAGTACCACTTAAGATATGTACACCAAATCTACGCACCAAATTTTGTTTAAATACCGTAAGTAGGAGCAGAAATAATTTTTAATTTTTTGTTTGTATGAAAGGTACCACGCCCCTTTGTCCCATTGGACCGAATTGTAAATCTAAACCATCCCGGGCACCACCCAGACGCATATACAAAAATTTATGCAAAGCGGTCCAGCCGTTTAGGAGGAGTTCACTGACAACGCCCGTACAGTAGAATTATATATATAAAGATAGATATACATATACGAGTGTATAGATATAGAAATATGTGGTCCAAATTAGGTAATTAGAAAAACAGAATTTCGATAAATTGGTTAATTTATAAAGCTAAATTCGATGCAACTGCTAAGAAGACATGAATGTATGAGTAAAATGAGTCATTTACGCGCATATGAGAAATAACAAAAAAAAGACGTGTTTATTGGCCCGGTTCATCTCAAGTTCTATCAGATATTATGAACACATTACTATATTGCTTCGTAATATCTGATGGAATTCCAGGTTGTCATATTTTACGAAATAGCATTGACGGATCATGGCTCTTTGAACGAGTTCCTGTACAAAGAGATTTGGATGAGAGTAGTGTTTGTGACTATGGGCATCAGACAGAGGATTGGAAACATGTTTTATGCGACTGTCCTCTGTATGATGATATTAGGAATTTGGACGCATTAGGGATTGTGAGGATTGCAGATAATTGGAGATAATTGGGAGATGGCGGACATGTTATCTTTATTAAACAGGCACGTCACTTTGCAGGCAGGTTGTTCGCAAGGCGTCGAAGTAGGAGAGAGGTAGGGTATGTGGCTTATATTTTTGATTGGTGTTAGGGGTTCTGTTGCGAATACATGCTGCCATGTGTATTGAACAATCCACGATGCCTGTGAATGTGTGTTGTAGCAGCATCCCTCTTCTCTTTTCTCTTTCTCTTCTCTTCTTTGCTTTCCTTCTCTTTTCTGCATGCGCTTGCATAGTACAAGGGTGTGTAGCTGCAGCCTGTTGCAGGTGCATGTCTGTGTTCCGTGCAAGCGTATACGATGGACGACCAGTTCCATGCGAAGTATGATGTAGGGAAACTGGAGCAGCCTTACCTAATGGCAGTGTAGAACCCCTTGTGGGGCATCGTGCTGGCTGTGATTGCCCGAACATGTGTTTTCAGTGATTTTGCGTTGCTTTAGGGTCTCCTGAAGGTAATGCGGGAACTTGGAAAACACTGTTCTTCGTCGATTAGATTGAGGCGTCTAGATAGACCTCACTCCTAACTGGGAGGAAGCTCACTTTATATCAGTCACTTCAAAGGTATGTTGGCTGAGAGAAGAAGCAGGCCCTAAGCAAATTTTCCAAGGAGATATGCTTCTTATCTCAAAGGTGCTTCTACTAATCCTACCGGGATTAGTCTGAGTTCCCCAAAGGGGCGCTGACTGTCGCAAACACGTTCAAAAACAGTAGCACACGTAAGTAAGGCTTTCAAAGTGACATCCACGTAAAATTAGACAATTGTTGTTTACGAAATAGGAATTATAGTGCAAAAATTTAATTTGGGGAAATTCGTAATTTTCTATAGTATTTAGCAGAAGGGGCGTAACGGCGTGATTTATTTTCATTCTTAGACCTCATCTTATCAAAACCTTAAGGTGTAATTTGATTGCAATCAGTGCATTTAGTTTTTATCAATTTTGACATAATTTAGCACAACAAGATTAAATCTTACAGCGAGTTGTTCATTTTTCCGTTTCAAAAGTAAAGTTAAAAAAAACACACACATAAAGCTATGATTTCGACGAAGCTTCTATTTTATTATAATTCCTGGACATTGTCATTATGTACAAAATACAATGACCGCCTCCGGATTGGTTGCAGCAGTGGATAACTCTGAGATAGTTTTTGGCCACTCTTTCACACATTTGGGGCGATATCTCGGCGATAACTTGACGAATGTTGGTTTTCAAAAGCTCTAACGTTTGGAGATTATCCACGGAAACACGGTCTTTGACGTAGCTCTACAAAAAAAAGTCTAACGATGTCAAATCGCAAGGTCTTGGTAGCCAATTGACGTCGCCAAAACGCCTTCTGGAAACTTATCATGCAATAAAGCCAAAATCGGTCGGTGTAGTGCAGCTTGTGTGGCACAATTGCAAGCGAAAAAAATCGCTTAGCCCTTGAATTAAAATTCAGATTATACACCACACTTTTGCTGGAGAAGAAGCTATATTTTCGGCAGTGCGTACATAGCGATGATACACAGGCCTGACCACATCTGTTACGCTTCCAGTCTCTTCAACTTTCTTTGTAATTTGACCAATTCTTCGTATGTCGATTATGACGACCATAATCACGCTGTAATGTACGAAAAGTGTTCACGTTTAAATCATCACTTTTGTACTAATTTTTTTACTAGTTTTACGCATTCTTCGGTTGTTAAACAATCCATGTTTGTAATTGGCAAACCAATCTCTAAATAAATAACACTTCATATGACAAATATAATATTGTATTATATATTAAAGTGCTAGAGGCGTAAGTTGAAATATAACGATGTGCATATAGAATACAAATATTTGTTTATTTATAATATATTCATAATTTACTGCAATATATAAATTAATTAAATCTACTTTGAATTGTATTTACTACGACTGTTCTAATTAAGTGAAGCTGATTGTAAAGCATTCTAAAAACGAACAGTACAAATGACATATCAGTTCTATAAATGTGTTCTGTAATGTTCCTACCTCTATTGGACATAATAAAATGAATTCTTTGAAAAATGTATTTTATCTCTCTTGACATTATAATCCACTGCATCAGTGATAGACTTTTAAACTGCAATAAATTTTCGAAGCTTATATTAAATATTTGCCAAGAATAAGCAGAAATTCTCTCATTACATTTGTCAACGAAAATATACCTGGCTATATTATTACAAGCAACTTTGAGTTAGAGTAGATTTCACATTCATATCGAAGTGAAGAGATTAAATATCTTTTAGCTAAAAGCATGCGTATATCAAAGGGTGTTGAACGCCTGGCAGCCCATAGATTTCTTAACAAGTCGAATACCTCACCAACCAAGTCAATCTGTCATTGAAAAGTATTCCCAAATTAGATGATGTTTTAACTAACTTAATTGGTGTGCTATTAAGTTGCAATGCAGAGAGATCATTTTCTAATTTTTTTTTTTGGGTTTGGAGGGATTCAGACTTAGTTCATTTTGACATGCCTATTTATATACATTTTTCAAGTCATCATTTATGTTTTGAGCGCAGTATAGTTGCTCATCATTGGCATACATTTGTATTTCACAGTATTTTGTTACATTTGGTAAGTTATTTATGTATAAGTATGAAATAAGTGGTCATAATATGGATATTTGTGGTATACATTTATGTATATTTAACTTATTGAAGAAGAAAAATATTGGAGTATTGCGATGGATCTAAATTCATTATTTGATTTTGGATAATTTCCATGCAGTAGGATATACTGAATTCGTTTAGATAGCATTAAAAACGATAGTAAACCATGATAAGAGTTTAGGAAGAAATGTTCTAATGAATTTAGTGTTAGTTTTACCTATGACCACAGCTTTTGATTCAATCGATAAAAAACCGGCTAAAATTAATTTTCGTCTCCTCTACTGAAACTAAGGGTTGCTCTGATGGCTGGTAATGTCGTGTTTATTTCAACAAAAGATTGATTAAGGCTATTGACATCTACGTCCATTCTAATACAGTTCTCCCTCTTCTACCCAATCCCAATTCTTCGAATTTCATTCTATTAAGATTTGCTAGAAATTGCGGTAGAAAATTTATCTTTGTGATATTTTGTCTTTGCAATTTTTATGGTTTTCACTACTTTATGTCTGATAATTTCACATGGAGAGAGCTTCCATTTTTATACCAAATATTTCTATTACAATTACGTTTTTAATTTGGTGATTGAACCTAGGCTGCTGGTTGCGCTTAATGACTTTAAATATCTATGAGGCATATCTTGCAAAAGTGTTCATATGTCCATTTATAAATGTGACTTGTTCCTCAGGATTTTTCAAATTATAAGTCATGTCCCACTGTACATTTTCCACACATTCAAGAATCACATCGTAATTTATTTTATTTCAGTCATAATAAATATTTGGTTATGTAAAGGGTGTCCCAACACGAACGCAAGATTTAAATTTGGCGCCATTCGAAATGTCATTGTTTGACATTTGAACAATTGTTATTGTTTGCTAGTAGAAGGTAGGAGGTTAGTAACAATGGAGCGCTACACGAATGAACAACGCATTCTCATTGTGAAATTGTTTTACCAAAATGGTAAAAGTTTTGCGGCTACAGTTCGCAAATTGCGATCAATTTGCGGTAACAATAATGCTCCAAAAGAGTCAACTATGAGGAGATTAATGGATAAATTTGCCAAAACAGGGTCTGTTAGTGATGTAAAGGCAACAACACGCCTTCGACCAGGTCGATCGACCGAAAATGTCGCAGCTGTACGTGATGATGTCGCTCAAACTCCATCCACCTCAATTCGACACCGGGCTCAGCAAATCTAAATCCACTTTTGACGAAAGATTTGCATCTTCATGCAAGCAAAGTTCAATTAACTCAGGAACTGAAGCCAGCTGACCATGGACAACGAATGGAGTTCGTTAATTGGGTATTGGGGAAACAACATGAAAATGCTGATTTTGCCGGTAAAATCATCTTGAGTGATGAGGCTCATTTCCATCTTGATGGCTTCGTCAATAGGCAGAATTTGGGTGAGGAAAATCCTCGAGTGATTCACGAAAAGCAAATGCATCCTCAACGTGTCACTGTGTGGTGTGGATTTTGGGCTGGAGGAATCATTGGACCTTTTTTTATGAAAATGAGGCATGTCAAGCGCAAACAGTCAATGGTGTTCGGAGGGCATGTGGATTCAACAAGACGGCGTCACATGTCATACAGCCAGAGAAACAATTCAATTGCTGCAACATCTTGCGTTCTTTTTGGGACATCCTTTATTATCCTCAATAGGTGTATAATATATATTAGAAATATTACACCTTGTTTTGAAAATCCGGATGACAACAGCTGATCAAATAGCAGAAATTTGTCTTATTGATTAACAAAAAACAAATCAAGAAATGTACTGGCAGTTGATGTAAAATGGTTTTCCTTGCCAAAATTGGACTAAGAGTTTGCATTGCACCAGTTAATCTATTTTCTATTTAACTGGATGGAAGATACAAATATTTGTGTTTCGATTGAGCTACGTCTGTTTGTAGGCTAGCTGGTAGAGGCGATAACTCCCATAAGCAATTATGAAACGTATTAAAACTTGGCATAGTCTAATATTTTGAGGGAGCATAGCCAAAGATTATAAATAGAATGAGTTGTAAAGCAGCCCTTTTTGGTAACTCCCATACAAATTGACAGATTTTGTAAAATGTATGAAGCAATCTAAATAGTTCTTTATTGCACAGCTAGAGATTGATTGTAAAGCTTAGAAAAAAATTAATCTGTTGGCCATATATATCTCTTCTGATACCTTCCCATATATATGACGGATTTAATCCCTACATCCTTAGATACAAATTCTTTACCTCATTGTATGAAATTCGCTCACATTTAGGTCATTCGAGCGTCTGCTAAAGTAAAGTCCGAGAATGAACATGGTTGGCATTTCCCCCCCTTTCCTGGTACTTCCTAAACAAAATTGTTCGATTTCTTGAAACCCAAACTTTTTTCTCCAGTTCCTAATTAGCAGGTACTGAATGTAAACTAGTTTTTGTCTATTAATGCTTAATAAAACTTGAGAAATAGTGATCAAGGAAATATGTTCCTTCCTATATGAATGATGGATTTAACTCACATGATCTTAGCTCCATATCATTCAAGAAATTGTACTGAATTCAGTAAAATTCACAATTGTGATTTTCCAATTCAGACCTATTCTCTTTCAGCGCTTCATCAAGCTTCATCAACTGTTGGTAATATAACTTCAAATTTATTTATTTTAATTCGTACTCATCAAATTCAACTGACCTACTGTTCCAGTGGTCAACTATCAGCTTAATATTTCCAAAATGGAATTTCATGAACCAATTTTGCCTTGTGCGCCCTGTTGGAATTTCAAATTTACGGTTTGGTTGCCTGGAAGCAGTCCAAGCCAAATTGACAATATAACTTATTGTTGGTGCAATTCATTTGCCCTTTTTCTGGTCTGGTGGTAAACAAACAACAAAACAAAGTTATTGGTTTCAACGAACAAAGAATCTACTCGTTTCTGACGCTGTGTGAACGTTGACAGCTATAATTTTGGTGCAAGAATTCATCTACCTTGGTTTCGCTGTAAACAAAACGAATGATGTCAGCATGGAGATAAAGAGGAAAGTATTGCTTGCTAACAGATGTTACAACGGGTTAAGCAAGCCATTCAATGATAAAGCCCTCTATTGACAAACAAAAATCCGATGTTGGTTCTACCCGTCTTGTTATATGGCGCAGAATCCTGGCTTATGACGCATGCAGATGAATCATTACTGACAGTTTTCGAGAGGAAATTACACCGGAAAATATATGAACCCATCATCGTTGACGGAGAGTATCAGCGTCGCATGAACAATGAGCTGTATGTGCTATATGCCGTCATCGACGTGGTCAAGCGCATTAAAATACAGCGATTGCATTGGCTGGGTTATGTTGTGCGGATGGACCCAAATGCTCCGGCACGGAAAGTTTTCGACAACGAACTCGATAGACGGCGCAGAAGAGAGCGACCAAAACTCCGTTGAAACGACCAGGTTTTTGAAACACTATCGAAGCTTGGTGTGACGAATTAGAGGAGAAGCGCAGAAAATCGAAGCGCTTAGAATTATTTTCTACAGGCGGCATATAATAGATAAGGCTATTCCAATCGTCACATAAGAAGAAGACAATACGTTTCAAAAATTTTGATTACGTTTAAGCAAAAAATAACTAGTGATTATCCATATTTTCAAGTGGATTTACTTTAGCTCGTGCATGAATTCAGCTATCGAGCTTTCTGATCACTCCAAGCCGTTTCACTTTTTTGTTTCCAGTAATTAGGTACGACAGTTTAAAACTCTCTCTTATAACGAAGTGTGGAAGTATACTTGCCTCTGAAAATGTTGTGACACGTAGCAAATTAAAGCCTTAATTGTCAACTTGAATTGTTATTAACCTATTCCGTAAGAAAATGTCAGTAATATGAGCAATAACTTCAGGCAATATCAGAAGTGGTAAAGATAATAATAAGGGGCCAGGCGGTAAATGGGGATGGATGACTTCATATATACGAGTATGTGGTTTTTATATGTCAGAGTCATCTTTAATGACCGAATGATGTGTGAAATATGTGAGATGCTGCAGGAAATTCATTATAATACCTCCCAAATTTCATTTTATCAATTTTTTATATTGCGAAATGAAAACTCTTGGTTTTTGATATTTAAAATATTAGCATTTGAGCATTTGAGAGTAATGTGTTGAGATTTCGACAGTTTTATTATTTTTATACTTTCACCTGAAAAAATGAAGGTAAATAATTTGGTATGATCAGAAATGCAACACCAAAAGGAAGTGATTAAAGTACCAAGCCTATTATGAGCAAATGCTCTTCATGATTTTTTAAGTTAATTGAGCGGTGTTCTTTGGTTAGCTAGTAGACACGTTGATTGTCGTAAACTTCTTAAAACTTAAAAATCTTAGAACTTGCCACTCTTGGAAATTTCTCCAGATCTTAGCTGAGGATTGTGAAGAGGTGGCCGCTCCTGATAGTGATTTTTCGAGATTCATTTTCCAAATCGATAAACTGCAGTAACCTACTTTTTTGTCCATGGAATTATTTTATAGTGCATGACAGAAATTAAAGAAATCAATCAATTAAGCACACTCCTTCTGGTACATCCCATGGAGATGACTGATTTAACTCATATAGTCCCAAATTGATTTATTTTATTTAGTCACACCAAATTCAGTTAAACTTGTCTCATGTTAACGGTTCGCTAAAGTAGGATTCATGAGTGAAAATAGACCGCATACCTCTTATAGTACCATCCACACAAGTTAATCAATTTTTCCAAATTCAATTTATCCCCTGCAACTCTTTATTCTTAGACTGCAGCAACCTATAGTTTTGAACATTATATTGTGTCGTAGCTTTTAGTAAAATTTAAAAAAATTAAAAAAAAAAACGACCAGACAACGCTGCTATCTCCATAGCAAAGAACCGGTTAATGCGTATATTTTAAGCTTATTATCATTTCGTTTACAATATCAAATATCAATTTACAATTTAATTACGATCAATTACACTGAATTCACCCCAATCTATTGCACATTCATAAGTTTGACCGCCCATAAATATTGATCGATTTATCGAAATTTGATTGTCCTCTATCAATATAAGTTCGTGGGCTGCAACAACTTAAATTTTTGCCAGTTGTATTAAATTGCAATGTTTGCAAAATTTGAAACATTCGAACGAATAACCGTGCCGTTTCCGGTACGTACTATACAGATTACTTAATTTAAATTGCACTAAGTCCTTGTAATTTAGCAATCATCAGACCTTTATTAAACTTAGTTCCGCGAATAAAAATAGCCTGCAGTGCCGGCCGCGCTAAAGTGCCTCACGTACAAATTAGCCGAGGATGAAAGAATTATTATCTGTTTTTATATTTTTGTAAAAGAAATTTCAGTAGTGTATTTCAAAAAACTTTTAGAACAATGAAGAGAAACATTTTACATACATATTAATACATACGAGTACTAGTACATATTCAGGGAGTTCTTTGATTTAAAAATACTACAGAAAACAAAGTAGAATGTAGTTGGGTTGTTTCAATAAAATGATGTACCACAAACTCCGATTCAACTCAACTACAAAGTTTTGTACAATTCTCAAAACTACAATTTCTAAGCCATATGTTTGCCATATGTTTGCCTTTGGTAAGTGTTTTGGTCAAGACATCTTCAGCGTTTTCCGAAGTTGCCACGTAATTCGCACTTATTGCATTCCATTGGTATTTGTTCTTTATGTAATGAAACCGTACGTCGATATGCTTGCTTCGCTTTTGTACAACAAGATTTTTGATGAGTAACTGAGCACCTTGATTGTCGCAATATATTATTGTAGGTTCTGTGATTGAAACTTCTTTGATTTCTTGACACAATGCAATATATTCCGCTTCCATTGACCTAAAAGAAACGACATGTTGTTTCTTCGATTCCCGCGCTATACTCGTGGGTTCATCTGCCAGAAATAAAACACATGATTCGCGATCACAAGCATCCGTTGCTCAATCTGAGCCTGTAAAATATATCAATTTATCGTTATTATTCTTGTATTTTGAAGGTGCTTTAAAAAGTGTTCTGGATGTGGATACGAATTAAAATTGTGATAATCTGGACACAACGTGTGAAATATCAGGTCAAGTGATGACTGATACATGGTACATCAATCCTCTATCACACTTCTCTTCACATTTTTTCAAAATAGTACCGCTTGCGACGGGTATTGCTGGTGGTTTGCAGTCTGCCATATTCCACTGGGCAAGTAACTGCTCAGTGTATTTTGCTTTATGAATGGATATTGGACCTCTATCATCGTCCCTCTCAATTTCCATTCCCAACCAATACACTACCGGTCCTCGATCAATCTCTTCTACGAGTATGTTCAAATTCCTTAATATGTTTTTCAAATCCACTTCCGATGAATGCAATTAACAAATCATCTACATAGAGAGCTATTATGTTTATGTTGTATCCGCCATTCATTACATACACGCAGTTGTTCGATTTGCATCTTTTAAATCCCATCAAAATCATTTTTTTATTCCATTCTCTGAGAGATTGCTTAAGACCGTATAATGACTGATATATTTGGGGATGTTGTTCATCTTCAAAGAATGATGGTTGTCTCATAAATACTTCTGCATCCAAATCACCAACGTCCACTTGATTTACCAGTAACTGATATTTTTCTGCCAACGCCTATTTTCTGTTTTTATATTTTTGTAGAAAAAAATTTCAGTTGATTTTTTTTAATGACTTTAAGTGCAATATATTCAAGGAGTTCTTTGATTCAAAAATAACTCAAAGTAGTAGTAGAGTTGTTTGAATAAAATTATATATTACAAAAGAGATTAAATTATAAGTAAGCTGCGATAATTAAGTTCAAAAAGTATTAATTTAGCAGCTTTTACCTAGCGTTGATTCACACCATTTGTTGATAAGAAACTAACATTTAACCACGCCCATCCTGGTATTTTCCATCACAGCAAAAGTCTGTTCATTTGTAATGATTTCTATATTCTCTATGGAATAATGCATGACATGAGCACAAATTTATAGAAAAACTATTTTCAATCTTTAAACAGGAGATCTGAAAGTTTTCATCTGAGGGTGAAACCCAAAAACTGAGCTTTCAATTACATGTACGAATGTAATTTACTCTAAAGAAATCTGAAACCAGTCAATATAGCCATAACGCCTCATACATTCTCGTAGTCGTCAATGAAATATCCGGTTAGTTCGGTTTTCGTATTCGCTTTTAGATTACACAAACGACATACTGTGCGTAAGCGAGAATGTATAACTGGTAATTGGGGTTAACTTCCTTGTAGATGATATATTGACATTTATTGCCAAAAGCTTGGTCATGAGCATTGCTATTAACACATTTTTATCTGAAGTTCTGTGTATAAGATCTTGTTGTATTGTCTTCGCAGCTCTTATGCCATTACCACTGTGTGTAGTAAAATAGTTAATTAAGGTTTTTCTGAAAAGAGAAGCTTAATTAGATGTCCTTCCTTTTTTCGGATAAATTGAATATTTTATGCTTACAATGACAAGTTTAAAATTAGAATTGTTCAAATAATAATGCCTATTTATGAGCTAATGTAACCACTACTATAAACATAAATAATTTTTTGTCCAATATTAAATGATAAAAAAAATACTCTGTGGATTCTCATTTCCGATTTGTTTTGGTTTTAAAACGAACTGGGAAGTTGTACTAACAAAATTGCCTAAAAATGTAATATCCGATTGTACAGAGGTGGTGATGGATTGATAGAGATGATTGATTTGATAGCAAGGGGAGTAGCGGGGAATCCTCTAATCAATTTGATACCTCTCTCGTTGTAGTTGTGGAATGTAAATGTTGGACCGTATTGCGAATTATCCAATTGCGATGATCTTTAGGAGGGCCAATTTCACAGCTGGTTTATACCAGAGAACTGAAAATTGGAACTTGTAATTTGGATCATATAATTCCACAGTCATGTGAAATTATATGTAATCAAATTGATATTGCACAAATTACAAGTGGCGATAAGTAAAAGGTGAGAATTAGAATTAGTGCAAATTCAAAGAGGATTTATTGAGGCAACGAGTTGTGCTTACCAGTTGAGATCTGATTTGTAAGTGATTTTTTCTTATTACAAAACTTTTGACAACAGTTAAATTCATATGTTACAATTCAGAATTCAGTTACATTTAGTACACATATTTTCACTCAATGGAGTTATGTAACACTTCAGGGGCAAAAATTTGAGTTAATTCACAATAATATTCTTACACAAGTACATTTTGCAAAAAGTACATTGTACAAAAAAGGTTGATTTTAATATAAATTCAATAGTAACTTCAAATATGTATAGGTATATAATCTTAAAATTATGGCTAAATGTTGAAGTTTAGACACCGATCTTATATTATTTGTGGTACCTATCACAATATCACAAATTGTGTTACAATCGTTTCGTTCCATTCTACTATCTCATTGCAGAAGGCGGTGTGAATGACCAAAGTTTGCGCAAATATTATAATTTAAAATATATTAAAAAGTTCCAATATTCCGGCATAAATTCAAGATACTATAATATTTGCAACAAATGACTTACATTTTCGATAACAATTCTGAGCTTGATAAAGGAATTCGAAAAATTCGACATTTAGTTTTCACTGGGGTTTTTTTTTTTTTTTTTTTTTTTTTTGATTTTGACAAAAAAAAATTGTTGCGCATTTTCTAACAACGATCGAAAGATACTTTATATGGAATGTCTTGAATAGAAAAGAAATGGAAGAATTACAACATCGTTACTAACATTGTAAGTGCCGGCGATATAGGCATTTACATATAGGTATATATATAGGGTGATTTTTTAAGATTTAAGTTTTTCAGGTTGGCAGCACTGGTTGGTAATGGCGTCCAAACGTCATCTGTCAAGGTGAAAATTGTACAGTATACTTTGCCATTTCATCATGGAAAGACTGGCAAACGAGCAACGATTACAAATCGATGAAATTTATGATCAAACTTCATGCTGAGTGACAAATGTGCATCGTTTGATACGACCTATTTATGGTCGTCATAATGAACCTACTGAATCCACAATTCGTGTTGTTATCTCCAAATTTCGCACCAAATTCACTTTATTGGTCATAAAACCATCGACTCGCATGCGTAGAGTGTGTATCGAAGAAAATATTGCAGCCGTAGCGGCCAGTGTAGCGATACCAAGAAATGTCAATTCGTCACCATTCTCATCGATAGGGCATGTGTTACTCAACCACAAGGATTTTCTTTTGCCCCAATTCCCTGAGTTGAACTTGGTTGACATGTGGTTTCATCAGGACGGTGCAACATGCTGCATTGCTCGTGAAACAATGGATATGTTGAGGGATTAATTTGTGAGTTGGCCCCCAAGATCTTGCGATTTAACGCCTCTTGCTTATTTCTTGTGGGGTTATGTCAAGCCGTCAAGCCGTTAGTCTATGTGGACAAGCCGAACACTATTGAAGGATAACATAACACGCGTTATTCGTGGAATACAGGCCGAAATGCTCGAAAAATTACGAAAAGTTGGACCTTCCGAATGGACATTTTGAGACGAAACTGGTGACAACATTTACATGAAATTATCTTTAAAAATTAAATGGCAAAGACCAATTTATCGATTCCAATAAAAAAATGTAATATGCTTGTATGATGCAAATTTGAGTGTTTTATTCGATTTTTAAAAAAACTACTATTAAAAAATCACCCTATGCATAGTGTCACTGTAAAATAAATCAGACAGCAAAGAGCACCGCACCGCTATGTCGTTCAATATTTTCATTTGAAAGGTATCAGTCCAAGCAATATTAAAGCCGAGCTAGATTCTACTCCGGGGCAATCTGCTCCTTCGTTTGCGACTGTAAAATATTGGACAGCAGAGTTTTAACGCGGCGGTACGAGCTACCACGATGAACACCGTAGTGGTCGATCAATTGAGGTGTCCACGCCAGACACAGTTAAGAAAATCCACAAAATGGTATTGGATGATCGTCGTCTGAAGGTGCGTGATCTAGCTGAAATGATAGCCATTTCAAAAAATACTACATATCGTATAGTGAACGAAGACTTGCAAGTGAGAAAGCTGAGCGCGAGGAGCTTGAAGATGTTTCAGTAGAGTGTTTGGTTATGCTTCACGGCAATAAAGCCGAATTTTCGCACCGATCTATAATCATGAGTGAAATATGGGTCTACCACTTTACACGTGAGACAAAAGAATAGTCAAAACAGTGGACTAGAATGGGAAAATTGCACCAAAAAAGGCGAAAACTGTTCCATCTGCAAGCAAGGCTATGGCGTCTGTTTTTTTGGGTTGCGCAAGGGATTATTTTTATTGATTATCTTCAGAAAGAAAAAATCGTCAACGATGAATATTATGGTAATTTACTGCAGCGTTTAGGTAATGAAATTATGGAAAAAGGCTGTATTTAGCGAAAAAGATAGTGTTGTTTCATTAGGAAAATACTCCAATTCACACAACCACTATTGCGATGGCTAAAATTAATATAATACATTAAAGTTGGAATTGCTTCATCACGCACCTTATTTACCGGATTTAGCTCCCTCGGACTATTTTCTGTTTTCAAACTTGAAAAAATGGGTCGGTCGTAAAAGATTTGCCAACATAGACGAGGTAGAGTCTATGGCTATTTTAAGAAGTTTGATAGTTCTCAGTATAAACAGGGCATAAAAGCTACTGAATATCGATGGAAAAAGTGTATTGAGCTAAAACTAGATTAAGTTGAAAGACGGAGAAAATTTTTCTCACCCTGTTTGGGTCTTCTTTGTTAGGTAGGCTAATTTTGACTATTTGCAGGATACTGAGCTCAACACAAAAACAAAATTATATTGCATTTGCACAAACACAAAAGAGTTTCGATAAAATAAAAAAAAAAATAAAATCATTCAAAGAAGAATACAATACAAAATATTGAAAGGGGACCCAACTCTGGGATTAAAAAACAAAACTAATAAAATAGTGGAGAAACCTTTTAATTTTAAAACAATTGAGCAGACACGGAACAACAAAAGGAGAACAATGTTTGCCGCTGCACCCAGATTCTATGGATTGACAAAAAGTCATAACATTTATAAGACGGACAACATACAAATTGAAAGTGACGAAATGTTAATATCATTTGACATATACTCTGTTTTTCCGAGGATTTCCGTAAGTCTAGCAATAAAACCTTTTGAAAGGGAAGGAGGCTTAATTGTACAAATTTTTAAAAATCACAAAGTTGTTCTTTATTGAAACTTTAACATTTTGCGTCAAGATATTTCCAATACTACAATGAAATTTATGAACAACGATGAGGAACGTCCATAGAATTTTTGGAACTGTTGGACATTTGTATTGACACTATGATAGCGAAACCAAAAATTATCACGAAATTATGATTTTTTCGCTATGGTAAAAAAGCCGATCTAAGAACAAACTTGAAGATATTGAGTTCATTTAGCAGACAAATTCAATTTACTATGGAGGAAGAAAAATCAACGGCATATCCTACTGCAGTGGTCATTTGGCCACAGAAATCCATTCAAATAGACTGGTATTAGAAACTTACTTTGTCGGCAAGATTTAGAAATTTTAATTTAAATTTATAATACGTTTCTTAAAAATCGTTTCCATACCGCAAATTCAGGCAAAATTAGGGATATCTTGAAAAAAACGATATTAAAGATAGAACAATAAATTTACGAAGTTAAACGTAAAGAATCAGTAAATCAAAACATACCCAAAACATACAAACACTCGTATATATCATATGCACCTGGTTTTTCTGAAAGACTTAAATATTCTAATTTTTACAACGTAGAAAAATTTAGACAAGCTTCTAAGACAGACTATGCAATCAATAACATGTTTACTGAAACAAAATCGAAAATAAAACAATGAGATAAATCATGTTTAACATATAAAATAAAATGCAATGGAGGCAAATCACACATGTAGCAGAAGGGTTGTGTTGATACTATAAAGACAAATTTGAAGAACAAACTGAGGAGAAGACCACAGATTTAGCCATTTTTGTAACTATTGCATTACTGCTTTGCAAAGTGGGATTCAGACGGAGGTGTTGTATACAGATTTTGTTAAAGCATTTCATAAAATTAATCACGACATGTTAATTTGTAAACTTAAAATTTTAGGTTTTCATTCAAATATGTTAAGTTGGTTAAAGTCGTATTTGTCAGAAAGAATACTATTTGTAAAAACTAATAACTGTATTTCAGAACCTGTAGACGCAAAATCAGGTGTATTTCAAGGTAGCCATCTTGGCCCACTTTTATTTTTACAATTTATTAACGACATTCCTTCAGTGTTTAAAGTTTGTAAAGTCTTCTTATATGCTGACGATTTAAAGTTATATTCTATTGTTTAAAATTTAAATGATTGTAAGTTGTTTCAGAATGATATTAATAGCTTTTTTGCGTTGGTGTGTTTATAATGGTATGGAATTACATTTTGCTAAGTGTAAAATCTTAACAATCATCCATAAAAAATTTCCAGTATTAAATAATTACAATAATTATAATAATATATTTGACAGAGAAACGGAGAACCTTGGAGTTCATATTGACTTTCAACTTGAATTTATTCCACATAGAGAATACACTGTAAGCAGAGCAAATTCTCAAATTAAGTTTCTTGAAACGAAATGCTAAAGATTTTAAGGACATTATATTTTGAATTTGTGCGATCACAATTAGAATATTGCGATATTATATGGAATCCGAATTACGACATATGTAAATGCAGAAATGAAAGAATTCAAAGAAGATTTACAAAGTTTGCCTTACGAAATTTGTATAGTTCGCTTAACATACCCGAGTACGAAGTTCGTTGTCAGTTACTCAATTTGAATACTCTGATACAGCGAAGAGTGGAACATAATATTATATTTATCAAGGATATTTTTGACAGTAGAATTGACTTTTCAGAGCTTCTATAACTAATGCTCTTTAATATGCCTACAAGGAATTTGAGAAAACAAAAACTTTTTTATGAATATTTCCATAGATACGAGTATAATTATGGTTTAAGTGAAATTGTTACGAGGAGTATTATTTTACGCAACAACGCATGCAATTATTTAGATCTTTTATGGGTCGCTCAATTTTTAAAACATCAGTTTATGACTATATTGTGTTTGAATTAGGACAATTACACATAGTTGCAAGAATGGATCTGTAGGGGCTCAGCCAAATAAAGGGTATCCCAACAAGAACGCAAGATTTAAATTTAGCGCCATTTGAAGTGTCATTGTTTGACATTTGAACAATTGTTATTGTTTGCTAGTAGAAGGTACGAGATTAGTAAAAATAGAGCGCTATACGAATGAACAACGCATTCTCATTGTGAAATTGTTTTGTTTTTACCAAAATGGTGAAAGTTTTGCGGCTACAGTTCGCAAATTGCGATCAATTTGGCGTCACAATAATGCTCCAAAAGAGTCAACTGTGAGGAGATTAATGGATAAATTTGCCAAAACTGGGTCTGTTAGTGATATAAAGACAACAACGCGCCTTCGACCAGGTCGATCGACCGAAAATGTCGCAGCTGTACGTGATGATGTCGCTCAAACTCCATCCATCACAATTCGACACCGAGCTCAGCAAATTGGTGTCTCCAAATCCACTATGCAGCGAATATTGACGAAAGATTTGCATCTTCATGCATACAAAGCTCAATTGACTCAGGAACTGAAGCCAGTTGACCATGGACAGCGAAGGGAGTTCGTTAATTGAGTATTGGAGAGACAACATGAAAATGCTGATTTTGCCGATAAAATCATCTTCAGTGATGAGGCTCATTTCCATCTTGATGGCTTCGTCAATAGGCAGAATTTGGGTGAGGAAAATCCTCGAGTGATTCACTAGAAGCAAATGCATCCTCAACGTGTCACTGAGCGGTGTGGATTTTGGGCTGAAGGAATCATTGGACCTTTTTTTTATGAAAATGAGGCATATCAAGCGCAAACAGTCAATGGTGTTCGGTATCGTGAAATGATAACCAGTTTTTTCGTGCCTAGAATTGAGGAAATTAATGTGGAGGGCATGAGGTTTCAACAAGACGGCGCCACATGTCGTACAGTCAGAGAAACAATTGCTGCATCAGTCATTTAAATCTTGCATTCTTGTTGGGACACCCTTTAGATTGAAGTGAATAAATGAAATTAGGTAAACAAAATCAGATGAAAAATAACGTAGTACATTGACTGGTCATAGGCCTAATCTTCATAAAGTAAACATTTTAGGAGATTAGAGGTAATGTAACCGGAAACACACTTAGGAAATGATTCATACTAGTAACGTTCATATTTACAAGGGACTAAATTATCGTAATAATACAGAACAATATGCTTATATGTATACCGACACTCAGTTAACAAAACGAACGAAAAAATTAACAATTTATTTGACACAATACACGCATCTCGTTAGGATGTTTCATTTGTATTTTGAATTCAATTATTGTTTGTTGAAAGTTTTCTGGACATATTTTAATAAAATGTCTTGGTATATTAATTGGTTAGTTATCCCTGAAGATGATTGACGGGGTCAATAAAATATTAGAAAAAATCTGTATATATTGTACACAAAACTGCTGCGTTACTGACTGACTGACTGATCATTGACCAGGCCAAAATACTACAGCCAGAATTGCGAAAATTGGGGTATATGTGTCCCATATGGAATAGGTACCCGATCAAAATTCTTACATTTAGGGATAAAAATAGGGTAATAAGAAGAAAAATTATGTATAATTGCATAGTCCATACTACTAGAGCTAGTGTCATGAAAATTGGTACACATATTACTCTTCCAGAGTAAAAACGCGGTAAGAAGTTTGTGATTTTCGGATAAAAACAAAACAAAAGAGGACAAATACGGTGGCATCATCCAGCTCAAACGGGTAGAGCTAGAATTAAGAAAATTTGTGTTTATATTGACCTTCTGGATTTTTCAAAATCTATGCTTTTAGAAGTTACAACAAGGTCAAAAGTCAGAAATCATCTCCCTGCTCAAGCGACTAGAGCTATAATCATGAAAATCGCTCAAGAGAAAGCAGGCGTTAAGAGGGATTTGTACAAATTTTTGATTTTATGGGGAAAAGGGCCAAATCTGGTACGATCACCCGGTTCAAACATTTAAATCTGAAATCGCTGAAATTGGAGTCCGAATATTTCCTACATACAAAATCCGCAAATTTTTTTTTTTTTTTTTTTTTTGATAAAAAGATTTAGAATGTTACCATTGTTCGGACTAAACGGGTAAACCTGGAATCATAAAAAATTGCTTTGCTTATAATTCAATAACGTAGTAGTGTAATTCTGCAACATTCGTACTATCAGGGAGTAAAACGGGGTTCTACGAAAATGGTATTACTATCCACAGCAAACGATTGAAGACAGATTGGCATTATTTGGAAAGTCTATTCCTTTACGGCGTAGACGCGCCACGTGAACCGGTAGCCTTTTTCGAACTTTGTACTTTATGGTACATTATGATGCACATTTTTCTTACAGAACTGGTGTGCGAAAACAACAAATGTAACACAATTCTGTTTTTGGTTGTAAAGAAGGGCAGAAAAGGGGCAAAAATAGTGTCATTGCTCGCAACAAATGGCTGAAGCTAAAGCTATGATACTGCTTCTATAACATACTCTCCTTCTACACTACAGTATTTTCTCAAATTTCGTACTTTTTGGGAGTAGAACTGATAAGGAAGGACCAAACATGCTACTGTAGCCAAGAAATAAATTTATTTATTAGCATCGGCGGAAAATGAGAAGAGTTTTAAACGATTTCTACCTTTAAGAGAGCATGAAAGAACGAGGACACAAATGATGTCATCGCACAAAACATTCGGCTGATTCGGCTTAAAACACGCCAATACTATTATATTACAACGTAAACGCGAGACATAACAATATTTTAAGAAAAAAGTTCAATTTTCGAATTTCGTATACTGGATAGAATGAAATAGCTGTAGTTAAAGTCATGAATTTGAATCAATGTATCCCTCCGTCAAGGCATAAAGAGCAATTTCCGGAAATTTACACTTTTAGAGCAAAAAGAGGATTGAAGCCAACATAAATTGGATCATCTCAAAGAAAAGGGGATGAAATTGGAACCATCAATGCACACCTCTTAGGTCATTGTCGTTCGATGTCAGAAGATATTTTTATAATCGTTGTTTTATGATACAGGGTTGTCCATTTACTTGTCATCTGATGTGTTATTTGTTCAGTAAAAGGTTTGCCATTTACGAATACGAATCGTTTAACAACCGATTGACCACCAAGATGATGCAATTTTACGCCGTTAGACTTTTTTGTGGGTCGCCCGAAATATGGGAAAAAGTGGTCAAAAACTATCTCAAAAGGATCCACTGCTGCAACCAATCCGGAGGCGGTCATTTAAATGACGTTGTATCACACAATGGCGGAGTTTAAGCATTATAGTAAAATAAATGTTTCATCGATATCATAGCTTTGTGTGTATTTTATTTAACTTGACTTTTGAAACCGAAAAACGGATAAACCTGCATAAATAAGGAAGAAAGGAAGCGTAACTTGCACCGATATATAAAATTATTCATTCTACTATGTAACATCATGAACATACAAGACCAGTCGAATGCAAAGACCAATCTTAAGGAGCCCATTCCAACACTTTAGTAATGGATTTTATAAAAATAACATCTTTAGTGGTAAACCGCATACCAGATGGAGCAAAAATGATTTCATCGTCTAAATGAAAATGTTTCCGTGGTATTAAAGTAAAAAATTGTAATTATTTTTTATTACCAGATTGGGATGAAAAGAATATCATCCACTCTGCTTAAAACGTTAAAGTCAGAATCGTAAACATTGCCAATAAGGCTCCCCTGGCTGTACCAGATATAATACAGAGGAATTTAACCTTCGATGTAATTCTTACTGAAAATATAAAATCACTCGTACGAATTATGGGGCACTTGCTAGTATTAAATTAAATCTCTAGAAGCAATACCAACATCCTCGTTTTTTTTTTTTTTGGTTTTCAATGCATGATTACGGGTCGAACGAAATAAAACAGAACAAAATTGAATTCATGACTTCCAACATACAAAATTATTTTGTGAAAAGCATTTTGGTTTTGGCAAAAGATTGTTCTTTTTTGCCCGGCCAAAAATAAGGTTGTGTCAATTTTTAGGAGGTCTCATGAAGATTTTCGCTTATATTTGTCCGTAGCGAGTGATATATAACTTCATTCCTTCAGCCGAAAGAATAAAAGTATCACTCGCTACGGACAAACACGTAATACCTAGAAGGAAACGTTTAAAGCACTGGGTATCTTTCGACCAAATGTGTTTCATGACTAAGTCAAATGAGCGATGTGCGACTCTCTGTCTGACTGGTAAACGTAATAACTACCGTAAACCTTTACGAAACCTCCTAAAACTTTGACACAGTGTAATATTTTGTGAGTGGGCTGTATCGGTCGACTGGTACCTTCACATAAATTAGCTGGTTTTCAATAATTAAATATTTTCACCAGTAACTTCTAAATTCTAAACTTCAGCGACCTGTATTTGTGACCATTGTTTTGATCTATCTGGTTGAATCGATCGGTTAATTATACCGTTTCTGGTACCTCCCATAAAAAGAACAGATTTAACTCAAATATTCTTAGGTTAATATCTTCTACCTGCTTACATTAAATGCAATTGAACTTATCGTGCGTAAAGCATTTGCTAAGATAGTGTCTAGAAATAAAAATAGACCACATTGCCCCTTCTGGTAAATTCATACCTTTTATATACTTTTGTTAGGTAGCGACTGGAATAGACATCCTTATGTATTACACGCCGCCCGTAGATAATAATTCCAAGCGCCTCGATCTTCTGCGCTTCTCCTCCAACTCGTCACACCAAGCTTCGATAGTATTTCAGAAACATGGTCATTCCAACGGAGTTTCGGTCACCCTCTCCTGCGCCGTCCATCGAGTTCGTTGTTGAAAGCTTTCCGTGCCGGAGCATTTGGGCCCATCCGTACGACATGACCCAACCAACGCAAACGCTGTATATTAATGCGTTTGACCACGTCGATATCTGCATATAGCTCGTACAGCTTATTGTTCATGCGACGCTGATACTCTCCGTCAACGATGATGGGTCCATATATTTTCCGGAGTAATTTGCTCTCGAAAACTGCCAGTACTGATTCATCCGCTTGCGTCATAACCCAGGATTCTGCGCTATATAACAAGACGGGTAGAACCAACGTCAGATTTTTGTTTGTCGAGAGAGGGCTTTATCATTGAATCGCTTGCTTAGCCCGTAGTAACATCTGTTAGCAAGCAATGCTCTCCTCTTTATCTCCATGCTGACATCATTCGTTTTGTTTACAGCGGAATCGGGGTAGATGAATTCTTCCTCCACTTCAAAATAATAGTTGTCAACGTTTACACAACGTCCCAAACGGGTAGACTCTTTGTTCGCTGAAACCAACAACTTTGTTTTGTCCTCGTTTACCACCAGACCCATTTTTGCTGCATCCTTCTCGATGCTTGAGAAGGCTGTAGTAACATCTCGCAGTTTTCGCCCAACAATATCTATGTCATCTGCATATGCGAGCAACATATGGCTTTTATTAAAGATGGTACCAGTCGTGTTAACTGCAGCTTTCCTCATAATCATCTCCAACAGTATGTTAAAGAGGTCACATGATAGACTGTCGCCCTTCCTAAATTCTCGTTCGGTGTAAAAAGGCCCGCTTAGATCTTTGCCTATCTTTACTGAAGTCTTCGTGTCAGTCAGCGTCATCCTACAAAGACGTATAAGTTTCGCAAGAATTCCAAACTCGGACATCACCTCATACAGTTTTTGCCGTATCGGGCTATCGACGAAAAGATGATACGTGTCGATCTGTTTTTCTTGGGTCTTCTCCAAAATTTGTCGTAGTGTCAATATCTGATCAGTTGTTGATTTACCATATCTAAAGCCACACTGATAAGGTTCAATCAGGCCAGTTAGAAATGGCTTTAAACTTTTATATATCACGCACGAAAGGACCCTATAGGCAATGGGTAAAAGACTGGTACCGCAATAGTATTTACAAACACTTGGACCGCCTTTTTTATGCACATGACACAGTGCACTCAAATTCCAATCATCGGTTTTCCTCGAGCCAAACCGTATTTAAGAGGTGATGCAGGCTGTTTATCAGTTCATCGCCACCAGTTTTAAACAGCTCTGCTGGCAGGCAATCAGCGCCCGCAGCTTTGTTGTTCTTAAGCCGCAATACTGCTGTTCTGATTTCTGTTTGGCTTGGAGATGCGCAATTTATCCCATCGTCGATAATTGGGGTGATTTCCAAAACTAAAGAGCTTATAAAAACCTTCTCTCCATAGTTGCAGCACATTCTACGTATCTGTGACCAGATTTCCGTCACTATCCTTACAGGAGGGTAGCCCTGTTCCATACCCTGTACTTCTTATTTTTTGGTAGAATTTTCGGGCTTCACCTCTATCCCTGTACCTTTCTATTTCCTCACTATCACGCTCTTTCTACAACTGCTTCTTCCGCCTAAAGAGTTGGTGCGCCTCTCTTCTCTTTGTAGCGTTCCTAGCATTCCAGACACTATGTGACATTCTTCGTCTGTCTGAGCACGGCTTCACATACCTTCTATATAGTTACAATAAATTCAGTTAAATTTGATACACACTAAGTGTTTGATTAGGAAGTGTGTGAAGATGAAATTTGAACACATTACAACGCCTGTTCTTTTACCATCCGCACAAAAAGGCTGATCTTCCGAAATCAAATTTTCCCCCTGTAACTTGTTAATTCAGACACTGCAGTAACCCTTCCAGTATCATAAATATAACTGACTTAGCTTCACATCTTCCAACAAGTTGCATTAAATTCAACCAAATTTGACGCACGTCTTCCGTTTGATGCATTTAGTTTAGGGAACGAATATAGCCAATGTAAATTTATTCATTTATCGAAATTTAATTTGGCCCTGTAAACTCTATTGCGAAGTCTGTGCTAACTTAGATTTTTGTTAACTTGCTAACTTAGAGTTTGCTAACTTAGAGTTTTGATAACAGCATTTCGGTGTAACACATAATAAATTTGTGAAAATATCTTCCCCGGGTCTGGTACGCCCAATACGAATTACTTAATTACCTGTTATTGCATTTATATTTTTCATTCAGTTCTACTAAATGCAGTATTGTGGAGTATGCAGAGCATTTGTTGATAAAAAAATAAAAAATAGCGATTTACCACGCACCTTCCAGCACTCGACACACTTTTGCACTGTTGAAGATAGACTCTGAGAACGAAACTGTGAGCGCAAAAGGAGAGTGCATGTAAGCCAGTTCACTTGACTAAAATTTGTGTACTTATCTAATATTTATATAAAATTTCAAAATGCGAACAGTTCGTGCATAATTATTTATCAATACGAGGTATTATCATCCCTTTAAATACGTACACAAAAAGTTTTGCACGGTGCAAATGTTGTTTTTCTCAATCCTACAAAATTAAAGGTTTTTCATTGTCAAAACTCCAGAGGAAATTGTAGATTGTAAAAAATAATCGATATATTAAAGGCGGTTAAAAAGTCTGTTAATATACATATACAAGCCAAAACTAATATTCAACAATTGTTTCATTAAATATTAAAACAAAAGTCTTGCGAACTAATTATTTTTATCACAAGGTTTATACGGAAATAATGTATTGTTAAGAGTTCGCTTATTTTCTGACTCTTCTGGAAGGCCTGCTATTGTCAGACCCCCTTTCTCTGTGATTTGTAACCATATATTACGGCAAACGCTGCCAACACCATCATCAACACCGCTACAAATACACACAGCTACCACAGTTTCGGTGATGATGGCTTAAAAGATTCCAAAAACTAAATTTTTAGCGAAACTGGAGCAAATAAATATGTATATGTATGTATCCTCACACTGCCAGAATGTGATAGTGCTAGGACTCACACACTGGTTTACTTACACAAAACTGAATTCGTTTTAAATAGGTTAAACTCACATTTTTTTTGTTTTTGTTTTTTTTTTTTTTTGCGAAGCACCGCGATTAAGTTTGTATTAGGGAGTAGTAAAAGTTCAACTTTAAATACCATTTTTTTAGAATAAAGTTATAAAGTGTTTTTTTTTTTTTAATTAAGTAATGAATTTAAATATCAAATTTCAGAGAGTCTGATCCAATTCATTGTTTAGTGAAACATGCTGTTATGATGCAAATGCTTAAATCCATCACATTTACTATACACACTATTAAATGCCTGCCGCTTTATATGTGCGAGTACTTTAACAAAATTAACCCGGAAGTTGAATCATTCTTCAATTTACTTAATCATCTTGCCAATTTTCATGATTGTGACTTTAGCATTTTGATCACAATTTTGTCATTTCGCATTCTGTCGAGCTTTCAACGATTCAACACAGATGAGAAAGTACCATCGCTGCACCTTAGTTTAGACGTTTCTGTTCTCTCCTGATCATGGCTTTCCCTGAAAAGGCAATTTTCATAAAATCCGTTCTCAAAGAGCGAGTAGTCAGATGGACTCCTTCAACTTTTTAAGCTGCTTCATTCAAATGTTGCCTGTGATTTAATTTTTGTGCCATTTAATTCCTGTTCATAAAAGGTTGAATTTCAAAATACCTTTTAACATTGTATAACTACGATTGTATGATTGTACGATTTAAGCTTCAGCCATTTTTTATAGGATGGTTCTATTTTTGAGCTCTTCATTCCCCCTTTTTTCGTAAGTTTCCTAAAAAAGTATTGTGGAACAAGTAGAGGTAGACTAGAGCGATTAAAAATATGCTTTAACCGTATAATTCGTTTTGTGTACAAATTAAAACATTATGATCATGTTACACCATATACTGTTGAGTTTTTGGGATGTACATTTGAAAACTTTATCGACCTTAGAACTATTTTGTTTTTCTACATAAGTATGAATTTTGGCACTCCCAAGTACACAGTTTCCAAATTTGTATTTGGAAGGTCTTCAAGAACCAATATTTTACAACTTCCACTGACAAGAACGCTAATAATGCAGTGGTCTTTTCGGCTTCGTACTACACGATTATGGAATTCAATAATTCCATATGAACACAGAAGATTCTCACTATCATGTTTTGGATTTAAGATTTAAGAAGATTTGCTTGTAGAATTATTATACTTCACTATAAATTGTTGCTGCTACACATTTTATATCCTATCTTTCTCCATATTCGTTGTTAATACTGTTAATACTATTATTATAATAGTTATTATTAAAACTTTTGAAAAAACTGAATTGTAAAATGTCAAGCATGTGTCGCAAAATGTTGGTCTGCGTAATCAATTTGGCCGTATGCGTTATGCGATATGCGATTGCGATATGGAAATAAAATAAAAATAATAATAATTATAAAATGTAAGAATGGCCGGAAATTACTCTTCATCTTCAAAATCATCTTCATTCATTTTCATCTTCATCCGTCTTTATCTTTATCCATCATCTTTATTTATCTTAATTTTATGACTTAAGCTTCAGCTGTTTGTTCCAGTCCAGTATATCGCTTTTGTTCCCTTGTTGACTGTTAGATCACGCCTACTTTGTAATAGTAATGACCACATTAATTTTGATGACTATAACATCAGCCATTTATCTTGGGGGATGATTCAATTTTTGATCTCATTTTTTCCTTTTCCCTATGAAATTTTACACATCCCTTCTCTTTTCTTGTCCACACTGAAAGGTGAATTTACGCATTTCATTTCATGATTCTAGCTTTACCCTTTTGTTCTTGGTAACAGTACCAATCTTGGGCACTTTCTTTATTGTTTTACACCATAAAAATAGGCCAGTAGGCAGTCATTTTCATTAACGATGGCCTTATTCTTAGTCATTACTACCCTTATTTGCATCTATAAGTAAAATGTTAATGCTGGCCTACTCTGGGAGAGCAACATGGACACCAATTTTCATGTTTTTCATTGAGGTTGATAGTAGTTCTTAACCAGTACAAACATTTCAGCCAGGTTAATTGACTTACACATACTTTCCTCACCCAACAACCTTTGCGTTGTTGCAAAGATATGTGGATCACTAGAGGGGGTTGCAAATCGCTACGTTCTTGTCAAAAATACTAACTTATTGAACTTAATTTTAATTTAAAACATGCAATTACTGTAATTTACTTACAGCTGACTGTCTAGAAAATGCAGGCCATTTTCAGTCGGAGTAAGCGTCTGATGCTAGTTAAACAATATGTGGTTAAACTACGTAATATTTATGGGAAGTAGCAGATTGAAGACAGTTATCTATTCCATTTTTCCAAGTTCAATTAAATATTAGAACCAAATCCGCTTAAAAACATTCCAATAAACTGCACTGTACAAATTAGAGCATACAAGGAAAGAATTTAATTTCGATAAATCGTTCAATTTGCACGGTGCGTACGCGATTTCATTTTTAAAACTGATAACATCCAGCACATAAAGTGAGCCAAATTTGGTTGAATTATGTGCAACTACTTTGAAGATATAAAGTTATAAATGTAAGGATTAAATTCGTAATTTGCGTGAGGGGTACCAAATGGGTCGTGATTATTTGGTCGATTTTCCCTAAGTTTTACTGGGCGGTACGAATAAATACAGTGCTTAAAAGTCTACATTGCTTCAGTCTACAAGTTAGGAGATACGGGGGAAAAATTAATCTCAGATAATCGGCCAGATTATATGGGAATTACCAGAAGGATTATTGCAATGCAGATCATTTTTAGACCATACTTTAGTAACCCTTAATATGTTCCAAATGCTGCTATATTTTTTTGTGACTGGACAAAGGATGCAAACGTAAATATGGTTTAATCTGTCATTTTTAAAGAGATTCCACATTTGGCATGGTTAGCGTGTTGATTTTGGTCAACATTTACATTTATTAAGCATTATGGAACAATATAACAGGCAAAGATATGGAGTTCCTCCTGCCTGATCAGATATTACAGAGGAAAACTGAACTTTGTGAAATCGTTTAATTTGTATGGGAAGTACCAGCATGGCGATATAGTCAATTTACGGCCCCAGAGCACGATCTGGTAAAATAATAGACTGTGCCAAATTTTAGGCAGTTCCACCAATATTTATGGCGGTTATCATGTCTACCATTCAGCCAGTCAGCTAGCCAGCCAGCCTGACAGACGGACATCGTTAACATGGTTGACTTAAAAAGTCATGTAACGCATTTGTCATAACATATTTGGTACTTTCGATGCTTCCATCTTGGTATTACATTTCTGATGTATCAAATCGAATGACGCTTCAATACTTAGTTTTTCCCTTCCATAATCGCTGGAAATTAATTGTATTTAAATCATACTATTTTGTTCTATCTGAAACTAAAGGTAGCATGCTGACCATGTTTCGATCTAAAACCCCTCATAAAAGAATAATTCTACCTTGGCGTGGACGCTACCACAATCCACATTTTGTATAAAAATTTCATTACATTTTATTAATGTAACCCCCATACAAAAATACGGTCAGAGTTTGGTATTAACACTTTCATAAGCCATGGTTATCATCGCAATTTTTGATATTTTGGAATTCCCTGACCACAATAATTCAAAATAGTTTTTTAAAGACTGTGTCAAATACTATGACACAATGGCGTAGAGTATGTGATAGCCGGTTTTGACTGACTACAATATAACGCTGTCAATCTTTGATTAATCGATTTTAGCTAAAAGCTTATAGTTATGTGTGGGAATGAAAGCTATATTGATGGCATTTCATATCGAAGTAACGTTTTTTTGAACCTTTACAAACTTTCATTAAGCGGAACCCCAAGGTTTTGATAGTCGCTTGAATGAAAAACTAATTGATTTTTTTTTTCAATTAATTTGTGCATTTATATAAAATCCCCGAATTTATCCTTCAAATACTAACTAATAAGTAATCGGAAAAAAATCTATATTTCTGTTTAAAAAATTTAATCAACATTTGAAAAAGTTAGTGTTTCCAGAATACATTTAAAAACTAAAAAATTGCATTATTATCTGTTGCATTTAAACCGACAACTCAGTGCTACATAAAATCAGTGAAGTTTTCTTAATCAAATGTCTTCAATAGTTGAGCGTAACCAAAAGGTCGAAAGGCGAGTATTCTTCGAATAAAACTAATAAATAAGATGATAATATTACTTTAAAGCATATTATGTGATTTATAAAAATTTAACATAGATTGTTATCATAAAACATCAGTTTGGTCTATTTCACATTTTAGAGAGTCCACATCGTCCTTATTTTCAGAGCTACACAAAAAGTGCACCAAAATGCGGAGGCTGCTGAAGAAAATGGTTAAAACTAGAAACATCTGCCTTAAATCGTTTTGTTCTTCTATAAAGTAAATTAAAAAGGACATGAATTTTGTATTTTGCATATTCCGAAAAAACATTTTTCCATTTTTTAAACGAAGTTTAGAAAACTACTCCGAAATGCATTAATTAATTATGTTGTAGAATGTTGAAAAGATTGTAGAAGTTCGAAATCCTTTACCTTTTTTTATATTGGATATTGTTGTGCGCTACATTAAATTTTTAATTTAAAATAGTTTTTCATTCTTTTTTGCTTTCTTTAATAAACTAAATTTGTTAATGTAATGTTATTATAATGTTGTTATACATTTTTAGTAAATGAACTCGAAATGTTAATCAAATGCCCAAGTTTTAACTGCAAAATTTAATAATTTCATTCAATTTATCGCTGATAGCCGCCTTTTTTGCTGTATGGAACAACCAGTGTGAAATTTATTGTCGTTGGCCCCCTTTTCGTCAACTTAGAACGACGAATTTATTGTCCACAAATACGTGAAAGTTTATGTAAAATTATGACACAACAAAATAATGCCGTCAAAGATAACGTTGACAACCTTGCACCAGCGACATTATCAGAATTAACCGGTTAACGATGAACCCAATTGCATCCACTTCTTATCAAATATCAGAAGGCATTTTTTCCATTATTTTTAATTTTGCTACTAATTTGCCAAAAATATGTGGCGAAAACGAATCCTCTTCCAGTCCCTACAAGCTTAAAATGGGTAATATTATTAGTACATAACATTATTAAAAGTCTAAAGAAATTTCAAAGGACATTTTCGCCGCGGTTTAGCACAATAAGTTAAAAACAAAATTAATTCCCATGCATCCTATGAATGAGACGTGGGAGAAGTTCTGACGTTGTGTGAACTTATACACATTCTATTTTTGGACTGACCCAAATCTAACCTAATAAATTAGAAATAGATTAGATTAGATGCGCGCAGTTTCATGTGATAGGACCGAACAGAGACACTACACCAGTATTCTAACAACACATTCAAATTGATACCCATATTATACGGTTGAATAAGGCTATGAATTCTTTGCTTTCGATTGATATTACACTACGTAATGCTACTTTTAATACATAAATATTACAACTACTTTGTCAGTTCTAACTCTTAATATAAACACCACTCTAGAATGTAGCACTCCTTCTGAGAGTTCGCCACATTAACAAGCCACTGTTTCCGATCCATGGAGCGGTTTTCATGCAGCATCATGAGAAAAAAGTGTATTCTTGAACAAACATTTTGGCATCGCCCGAAGATTGGCAAACTATCAACGAAACCTTCAAAAGCTCTGCTACTGAATTCAAATATTCAGATCTACAGAATATAATGCCCAGGTATACCCTCGGGCGACACCTCCTGTGACACCGGAGAGACTGTTTTGTCAAACTCAAAGAATGTAAATTTGATTATGTGGACTCGTGTATCAGATGGACGTTCTGATGGACGTAGAATCTGAAACACAAAACATTTAATCATCGATTTTAGGTACAAGAAACAAGCTTGGTCTCATTAACAGTATATGCCAATAAGGTAACCATGACCGCACTTGCGCAGGGCGGCGCACCAATTGTGCCACAATACGAAATTTAAATAACTGTTTTCTAATCAATGTATTATTATTATTATTGATTTGTTTATTTTATTTATATTTTTATTTATTTATTTTTTCTTAATTTTATTTTATGCAACTAATTAGTTTTAAAGATGATAGACCGTAAATGACGTCCATGCTCATTCAGGCATATGCGACACCTGATCAGAAAATTATTCGTTGAAGGATTGCCTCAATTTTTTAATGTACTGCTTTAATTCAATCAAATTCCTTGGTTTTGTTTTGTACACCTCTTACTTGACATAACCCCATAAAAAAAAGTCTGGTGCAGTCAGTTCAGGTGGCTTTGGGGGACGGCGGAAAATTGAGCTTCTGCATATTAACTTGTTTGGGAATTTTCATTGGAGCTCCGCCATAGCCGGTCTGGCAATGTGTGCAGTTGTTTCATCTTTCTGGAACCAAATGCTGTTGAAATGAATACGTCTTTGGCGCAGTTCGGGGTGAAAAAAAAACTCCTTCAACTTCTTTAAATAACTGTCGCCATTGACAGTTGGCAACAACACTATTCGTGCACCACCTTGTAGAGTCAGTAGGAAGGAATAGTTATTTAGTGAACCCAATGCTATTAAGTGAACAACTTTGAAAGCTGCCTATTCGAATGGTCTTCAGGATTTCGCTATTAGCTTAAAAGTTCGGGGAAGGTCGTGAGTATGGTAAGCGGCCTTACTGCGTCTTCAAATAACACCAAAAACTATGCCTTTACTCGTACAACGACTAGAAGTGAAAGTTGTATCCTTTCTAATAAACAGTGCAAATGTTTGGTGTTATGTGAGGAATGTCTTAAACTTTCATTGGAAATCAGGCTAAATAAAGGTAAGATAGTTGCAGGTTTATTTCATTTTTTTCGGTCTTAAAGTGGGCCAAATGGTGGTAAGATGATGTTTCAAAAAGAGACATGACCGAAATGGTTGTTCCTGCAATCAACATACACTTTTGGATAAAGATCGTTTAAAGATTCCAATTATTTAATTTCCTGCTCGGAATGAACCAACTACCGGTACATAAATATGCGTAAATCAGGTTAGTAATTTCAAGTGAACGTGAATAACTGGTAAAATTCAATGTTATTCCAAGTTCTGATAAATTATATGACTCTAATGAATCAAACGTTGCATTGCCCATGCCTTTGTAAATGACAATACAAACGCTTCGATGATTTAGGGATTAAAATCCGAAAGACGTTCTTTTTGCCTCGTTTTTTTTTTTAACTTAGTTTAGGTATTGTTCAAAAATTATTCGTAGAATTGTTCGTACCAAATTTTCAACGTTTTCCATTCTGTTCTGTATTGTTGAATAAGTTGGGCTAAGAAATGTGAAGTATAATCCAACATCCCATCAAAACAGGGAGGAAGTCATTCCCCAAGAATTGCATTTTGATAGATTTTATGAAGGCTATATGAGCATATTTGTCCGTTCTTACAAACTTTGTTTAATAAAGATTTATGAATATAGCGTTAAATTAGAAATTAAAAAAAGTATTTTCTGATTCTAATGTAAGCCTGAGGCACAACTCTTCAAAAAACACTTTTTCGTCAACTTTATAAATTAGCATACAAATTATAGATTTTTCACAGGATTTTTCTTGGGATTAATTAGAAAAGCTCTGAAATGGAGCCAAAAACAACAGCAGTCATCCTATGACAATCTCGTGTAAGATTCATTGGTGATTATCCAAATTTTCAATACTTCAGGATCACGAATTGCGGATTTTTTTGGCACTTTTAGATGCTCCTTTTTTCCTAGGACGATATCATAACAATTTTATCTTTTTGTGAATAAATAAAAATTATAAAATGTCCGACTTTTGATTGATGATTTGATTTGATTTTGATTGATCTTTTTTAAAACAGTCCCAGTAAAAAAAATATGAGCCTAAGAAAGCAACCATTTATCACTTTATGCTATGGGGAAATACTGAACAATTGCGTAATCGTCAAAAGTTGCGCAATTGTCATAGGAGCGAAACACCATTTTATAATGCATCTTCTCCATATATTCACGTGTTATGTAGACGTGACGAAATTTCAAATCTTTGGTTGCAATTTTCCGTCATTCAAAAGAATCGCTTTTTGTTCCAGAAAATGTTTCTTCACAATAGTATGTCGTCAGGAAAAAGTTCCCTTGAAAAGTATTTTCCCAATATAAATCTATATATATAAAAATGAATCGTGGTTTGTTCCTATGCTTAAAACTCCAGAACGGCTGGACCGCTTTGCATAAATTTTTGTATATGCGTCTGGGTGGTGTCCGGGATGGTTTAGATTTACAATTCGGTCCAATTGGACAAAGGGGCGTGGTACCTCCCATACAAACAAAAAATTAAAAATCAATTATTTCTGCTCCTGCTTACGGTATTTGAACAAAATTTGGTGCGTAGGTTTGGTGTACATATCTTAAGTGCTGCTGCAAATATGGGCGGGATTGGACAATGGGGAGTGGTACCTCCTGTACAAACCACAAATTAAAAAGCAATTATTTCTGCTCCTGCTTACGGTATTTGAACCAAATTTGGTACATCGTTTTGGTGTACATATCTTAAGTGCTACGGCAAATATGGGCGGGATTGGACAATGGGGCGTGGTACCTCCCATACAAACAAAAAATTAAAAATCAATTATTTCTGCTCCTGCTTACGGTATTTGAACAAAATTTGGTACGTAGGTTTGGTGTACATATCTTAAGTGCTGCTGCAAATATGGGCGGGATTGGACAATGGGGAGTGGTACCTCCCATATAAACCATAAATTAAATATCCAATATTTCTGCTCCTGTTTACGGTGTTTAAACCAAATTTGGTACATCGGTTTGGTGTACATATCTTAAGTGCTACTGCAAATATGGGCGGGATTGGACAATGGGGAGTGGTACCTCCTATACAAACCACAAATTAAAAAGCAATTATTTCTGCTCCTGCTAAAATTTGAAGGCAAAGCAACGTTTGCCGGGTCGGCTAACTTAATTAATTTAAGCTACTTCAATTTAAGAATGTTGAGTTATAGGGGAAAAACTCTTTCTGAGGTAGCAGAATGGATGGAATGATATAGCCCATTTACAGTGCCCGTCAATAATCTGGATGGAATATTAGGCTATGCCTATGAAATGTTTAGTATCCTCCAGCCAGTTAGAGAGACAGACATTACTCGATCGACTTACAAAATCACGGAACACATTTC
>JAHXMU010000804.1:3938580-4128368 GCA_019455685.1 Philornis downsi
ATTGGACAATGGGGAGTGGTACCTCCTATACAAACCACAAATTAAAAAGCAATTATTTCTGCTCCTGCTAATGAAACATTTCCAATAAAAATAAAATTTGAAGGCAAAACAACGTTTGCCGGGTCGGCTAGTAATTCTATTAAAATTGCTTATGGAAAAGCATCTTTAAGCGTTGTTTTTAGAACAAAATCTTCCCAGACATCCCGAAGATTTAATAGTGTCCATAAGAAGGCACATAATATTCCTTACACGCTGCACCATAGATTACAGTCCACAACATGGGCGACGGACATTAGCAACATAGATTCTTATGGCGAGTATTGAGTAGTTGTAGTTTTTACAAATGGAATAACAAACTAAGTATATTCGTTATCCTAAAGGATTATCCAATTAGTGGTTTCAAAACCACAGTCCGGCAAGACTGTCAGCTGGTTAATACCTATCGTCTGAAGTGTTATTCATTTAGTACCAGTTACTAATATGGAAAACGAAAAACGCGTAAAAATAGTTAAAACACGTCACAAAACAAAAGTGGTGATTCAAACGTGGACTTTTAAACAAATTTTTCTTCAGCGATGAAGCTCATTTCTCACTCGGTCATTACGTCAACAAGCAAAATTGTCGCATATGAAGCTCAGAAAACCCAGAAATGATTGTGGAAAAGATATAGCATCAGGAAAAAGTGTCTGTTGGGTGGTTTGGAGGTGTCATTGAACCATATTTATTCGAAAACTACCTTAAAAGGATCCACTGCAGCAACCAATCTATAGGCGGTCAATTAAATCGCATTGTATTGCGTACATAATGGCAAGGCTTTATGTGTGTTTTACTTACCTTTACTTGAAAACGAAAAAGGAATAACCCTGTACAAAGGAGGATATACAAATGTTTCCCCCAAAAACTTTAAATGGAAATTCTATACATTTGCAATCAAAAATAACGTTTTCAGAGCACATTATGTCACCTAAGGAATAGATTTGGGAGTATTTCATACTAACATGTTTTACTTTAATTGTTAAATCAATGCTTTTAGGTACTCCATTACAGTTGTTTTGGCAATGGTTTAAAAGTGCTTCGTTGGAAGCGGTAAACATACACGTTAGTTAATTGGATCCTTAGAAGTGATGAAAATGTGATTCCTTTCGAATAACTTCCACTTTTTTGCGGGGGTTATACGAGTATAACATTTATATGCACACTTATACATAAAAAATATTCTACGATCTGAATTCAACATACACAAACAATTCTATTGGCGTATTGAAAAATTAACACAAAAAAAGTTGTTAAATAATTTTCAACTCCAAGTAGTTGTTTTATTTTACAGTCCCCTCGAACACTAATACATAAACAAAAGTACATTTACATACAGATCATTTGCAGAACACATATCATGTAATATATAATGCATTGTCAATTGGATTTAACGTGAGTGAGTCTGTAATTGTTTTTATCATTTGTAGGCATTTGCATTGCCATACACATACATATTTGTATGTGTGTTGAAAGGTATTCATGCAAGTGGTAATGCTGCGGTAAACCACACTATGCGATGAGGTTTTTTTTCTCGTGTCGGTTATTAGACTTTTTTACAATATCGTATATATAACGTAAATTTCGACGTTTTTTAATCACCCCCTCGGGTGTTGTTTAAAGCGTGAAAAATATTTCCTCCAGCAAATGAAAAAAAAAAAAAAAAATACGATTCTAACTTTTAACACAATGCCTAAAAAAACAGTTCTCAGCAGAAATGTACAGACCATAGTTTCACGTACCACATGTTTCATGATGGGGTTTCACCCAGTACCTACATAGAAAACAATAGAACAGGAATGAAAGTTCAAAGCTTTGCGGAACGCAAAAAAATAACTAAGTCGAAAAAAGTGGTAAAACATGGTAGGACGCTTAAAAATTTTATGAATTCCGAAGGCCTATAGAAATTTATTGCTAAAAAATTTAAAACAGCAAAGAAACTGAAGCTCATGTGGTGTATATTCAAGCCGACACAATAATTTCAAGGGATACCATAACTTTATTTATTCTGTGCGACATATTCTGAGTAGTTGAAACCAAAGTGAGCAAGAGTGAAGATATTTATAGCCTGATACGGCCAACAAAAATTTAACACACAGAAGGAAGCATATAAAATACCAAAATTTTAGACAAAATGTATCTTTAAGTCGACCAAGCGAGGTATGTCTGCTAGCTATCAGACTGTCAAACTGACAAACACAATGAATGTTGTCAGTCTTTACGACGCTTCTTAAAATTTGGCACAATTACGGTTGCAGTTTAGTAAATATCACATCACATATGGCTCACATCGACCCATCCCTGCCGATAACCCACCTTAAAATTGATCCATACCCGAAATTCAATTCATTCCCTGCAACTCTTAACTTGTTAACCGCAATAAGCTAAATTTTTGCAAATTGTGTTGGGATGCAACGATTGATAAAATTTGTAAAGGTCAATTGATTAAATATGTCCCTTATGGTGCTTCCCGCACAAATGACCGATTTAACCCATATGTTTTTAGCTTCATATATTTCAAGTAGCTGTACGGAATTGAACAAATTTGGCATATACCATATTTTTGGCAAATATAGTCTCTTGAATGAAACTGAACTGCAAACTGCTACTTCCTATACAAGCTATTATTAGTCAATATCTTTAATTCAGTCGAACTAGATTCAATCAAATTTTGTCACTAAGCTATTGCTAAAGTGTTGTCTGAGCATTAAAATGGATAGCTTCTGGTACCTCCCGTACACATTGGTCGTTTTCAAAACTTTAATCTCAATCTTTCTCCTTCATCTAGGTTTTTGCCCATTTCACGACAAACGTAACAACACCTTCTTCCGACAATTTAATCCATATGTTCGCATCAGGCGTTTCGTAAACGTAGTTCTGTGAATGAAAAATCAATAATTCTCACGGTTTGTAGCGGAAAGTGTCGGTAAGTTGTGGTGTGGCTTATTTTAATACGATTTCTGCATATCGGAACCAATAACAGTAAGTCATGTACGAGTATAAATTTATCAGTTCATTAAAATGACGCACAATAAAAGTAGCAAAATTATAATTTGGCAAAGTCTTAGGAGGTTAAGACATATGTAAGCCAATTTACCTGATTGAAATTTTTCATATTAGACGTACAAAAATAAATGACAAGTTAGTTATCGACAAAACCATAGTAAACATATGAATATTGTGGAGGATAAAGAGAGGGCATATTCTATTTATGTGGTACTATTACAAATAATTTAATCTCCGCCCAAAATTTATAGTTACTTTAAATACGAATGCTATTGTATGTAAAACGTTTTAAAACCCAAATAAACTTGTATTCGATAGTAATGTAAACGTTGTTATTCAATTCTAAATAAATTGGAAACATTAAAATTTATTTAGGAATGAATAACAACCTTTACATTATTATCGAATACAAGTTTATTTGGGTTTTAAAACATTTTACATATAACGTTCTTAATGACTATCATACGAATGTTTTGACGTAAGGCTCTTGTAACGTTCGTCATCTCATAACATGTGCCAAAATTGTGCTTCATCTTAAGCATTCTCTGTCGAAATATCTTTTGTATATAAAATTGTTGTCCAGCTCCATTCTTATCACCATGCAAGCACTGTTTCGGTTGCCCAGAAGCTAAATATTGCACAAAAATCATTTTCAACCACTCAAATAAGGCTGGATACAAGTTAACGTAAAACAACCTCATGCACCTAATTTCGATCTACGAACGCTACTTTATAGATAAAAAAAATTGACCCATTTCTTAAGTGGATGGTAACTGGTAATAAAAAACTGCTCTCCTCTGGCCAGTACAGCCCACAATTGGATCTTCTGAAGCAAGCAACTGCCCAGAAGTGGTCAGCTTTGGGCAATAAAAGAGGAATTATATTCTATCTGGACAAAGCCAGACCAACAACATCGACAATGACCACGGGTGGTTCACTGGGATCTTCTTACAATCCACACTATAGTTAAGAGCTAATGCCAAATGGTTACCACCTATTTCTGTCTATAGCAAGAGAAACAAGTTTTTTCCAATAGAGACGAGATTTCTATGAAACAGTTGCAATAGAATTGCCACCCAAATAGAGTTCATGTTTGACGTATATCAGATTATTTAAAAAAAAAATATAGATTTTTTTTACAAAACAATATTACGTTATAATTTCCGAATATTTACAACCAAGTATGAATACCATTTTTCATTCAAATTAAAACTAGGTGCAGTAAATGCGCAATGCATTAAAATGATAGCTCTGCTTCTTAGTGCAGGAAAATTTGGGATGTCTGGAAATGAAACTATCACTTCACCATAAATCAAAGCAACTTTTGACGTATTTTGCTAAATTGCCACATTGTACTCCCATTTCTTATGTTATTGGTCGCAAATTCGATTCAAAAAAAAATTTTGATTCACTGTTCGAAAAGCGTAGACCATTTCAAACGTTTAAACCTTTAATCTCATGCTATACATGGTTGTACACTTAATGCTTTCAAAACCGCCAGTCTGACAGGGCAATCAGCTATTAAATACCTGGCATCTGAAGTGTTATTTATTTAATAAAAATTTACTAGAAAAGTGATAATTCAAATGTGGAAACTTTTCGTGCATTAGAAGGTGATTATGATCGTCATAATCGAATTGACAAGATTATAAAGAAATTTAAAGAGTCTGGAAGCGTTACAGATGTGGTGAGGCCTGTGCATCATCGCAAAGTCTGCACTGACAAAAATATCGCCTCCGACAGTGTGGCGGATAATCCGAATTTCAATTCAGAGCGCGTATGATAACCAAGTTCTCTTGACCTGCCATTGAAGATTATGAACTGACGATATGTGGTTTCAACAAGGTGGTGCCACAAACCACAAAATACGCCATTATCACATGAGAAGCTTCCAGAAAACGTAATTTCACGACGTCGATTGGCCACCAAGATCATGCAAATTGAAGCCGTTACACTTTTTTTGTGGAGTTACGTCAAAGTCAGTGTTTACGCCTCCAAACGTTGAGGCATTTAAAAAACCAACATTCATCAAGTTATTGGCGAGATATCACCCGAAATGTGCAAAAATGTGTTCGAAAATGACAACGTTCAAGTATTATAATGAAATAAAGGTTTCATCAAAATCATAGCTTTATGTTTTATTTAACTTTACTTTTAAAACCGAAAAATGAATAACCTGGTATATCTTCATTCCCACAGATAAAAGTAAGACAAATATTTTGAATCTCAGTGTAAAAAAGATCGTGTTGAATAGTGAAACATTTACTGTTCAAAAAATTTTACTATCGGATATTTGTAAGCAACAAACTAACTCTAAAATTTAAATAAATTTTTTTCAAATAAACATTTTAATCTATTTCAATAAAATTTAATTAAAGGCTGTGTTTGTGTACTGGTGTTCTTGAATCTTCCATATATATCTGGCATCACTTATGCGGTGTTACACGGAAATCGTTCACTTTCGAAAAAATCGCCACTACAATTGTACTTTCCCAATTTTGTAAAAATGGTTATTTATCCTTTTAATATGTCATCGAAAATGTTGTGATGCAGACTAAGAGTTAAAGTGTAAAATGCGTTCAACTTTTAATTGGTTCATAAGAAATTTCTGTCTAAATTTGATAAAATTTTTTTCTAATTTCGTTTTACAGCAACTAAAAATGCATCGTCATTTATACGATTAATATTTGAAACTAAAGGAATTGCTTTTCAACAAACATTGACTGAAATTTCTATTCATTCAAAGTTTTCCAGGCCACTCGTTTTTGAAGGGTATCGATATTTTAGTTCCAGGATATCACAAGGATACAAAAACTTTAAAAGAAAATTATCTAAGATTTGCAATTTATCACACACTTTTAGATGGCAAAGAAATGAATCGGCTGTTGGCTTTATGGTGCACTGACATTCATGCACCATCACGTTCGACTTTATTGATTATCTTGTATGTTGTGTGACATTATGGCAAGGAACAGACAGGCAAAACATGTAACTTTGTGCGTGCCTACGCTCGCTTGTGGTCCTCTATCTATCTGAATCTTGCGGAGAAAAACGTTATAAAAACATGTGATTCCATGTGCAAGTATGTGGAATATGTTTACGAAAGTACATGAACTTGCGAGTGTATTGTTCTACCTTATGTGGAACATCACGTTTTGTATGTCAATTTTCGTCCTGCGAAAGCAAACAGAGGAAGAATGAACTGACAAACAAGCGTATATTCACTTACGGTGGCACACATGGCAAATTCCTTTCAAATTGAGTTACGTTTTACATATGTGTAGTTTCACAAATTTTAATTAATTTTTTTTTGTCAAAACTTGCCTGCTTCCTTTCTTTCCTATCAGAGAATTAAAGTGATTAATCGATATTTATTTAATTCGTCACTTCATCTCTGTCTTACATCTTGTATTATAGTGTAAAATGTAAATACACTCTTCTAAGTATCCAATGATTCGTCTTTAAAACGAAAAATGAAAGAAATGCAAAACATCTTGCAAATTCATCGATCTTTGAACCAATCCATATCTCCAATCAGTGATGAAGAGCAAACGGGAGCAAATGACTTTATCTGTTGAAAGTTATATAAATGTTGATTCCATGTTATTTTCAAAACCAAAATCTTCCTTCAAACATCATTGCCTCGTGAAAAATAAGCAGATCTGGCAAATTGTCTTTACGTGGTTTTTCGACACCAAAATTGGAAGAACAAAAGTCATAATACGAGTACGCTTAACGTCATGTAAGATCCAGTGAAAAATAAATCCCTTACTTTTGCATAATATTGAAGATTTTATTCAGTAAAGTTAGAATAATGATTCGATTTTAATTAAATATGCATCGTGTTGTTTGATAAATATCAAATTGTGTGGCCTGGTGATGTCTTGATGGAACACAGTTCCTTTTCTATTGCTCAAAAATGCTCACTTCCTGGTAAATCCGATTATTGACAGCACAGGTTTGACTTAAGAGTTTGGCCGTAACGAAACAGCTCATGATAGATGGCTTCCTAGCAATCCTGGCCGTCATTCTTGGTTTCGAGTCATTGCAAAGTTGTTTTGACTTGACGATTTCCACTATTTTATCGGCCTTTTCCAGAGTGTGGTGTATCTTTGACATCAAAATTATCGGAACGCAATTGACGAAACCAAAATTTAGGTAATTGCCTGTTACAATATCAATGTCATGTCGTGTTCTAGCTTTCAGCCGCCTTGTTGGCCTTTTCGCCTTAATCGGAGAAAAACTCTGAAATATGGCGCGTTTTAATCAGCTAACCATGATATTTTAATTATTAAAAACTCATCATTAATTGAATAATCGAACAATTGGATATTCAGAACTTAATTAATAGAATATTTTGCATTTCACATTTTATTTTGTGTGCCTCTCAAAAAGTTTTTACACATTTTTCAAAAAAAAAAAAGAAAAAAGAAATATTTCCTGGATATTTCTTTCTTATTGTTCTCATATATAAAATATTTCAATTTTGGATAAAGTATTCAAATTTGATAACTCAAGATTCAAATTATTTGATTAATTGATCAACTGATTAGCCTAGTTTGATTAATAGATTAATCGAGTATCCATGGTCTTTTTGTATTGCAATTACATTATTGGAGTAAAATATTAAAAAGTTTGAAAAATCTTATGTTATAGAAGATCCGATCGGTTGTTTACAAATCCAAGTTAAAAAATGTTCCTCTAAAAAATATAACACTCTGTGGAAAAATAATTTAGACTCCAATTTCACGATTGTTGCCCTGAAAAATCATCATAGTAGCAGTCCTAACGATCAACAACTTTACGGATATTCCGAATGCTTCAAAATGGTAAAAAAAAAACTCAAATTAGTTAAAGTCCTAATTAAAATTAGCCCTTTATAGCAATTTTTGCCGGAAATAAGGTTGTAAAGGGGTGCCCCAACAAGAACGCAAGATTTAAATTGAACGCCTTTTGAATTGTTTGACTTTTGGACAATTATTATTGTCTGCTAGCAGAAGATACTAGGTTAGTAAAAATGGAGCGTTACACGAATGAACAACGCATTCTCATTGTGAAATTGTTCTACCAAAATGGTGAAAGTTTTGCGGCTACAGTTCGCAAATTGCGATCAATTTGGGCTCACAGTAATGCTTCAAAAGAATCAACTGTAAAGAGATTAATGGATAAATTTGCCAAAATTGGGTCTGTTAGTGATGTAAAGACAACAACGCGCCTTCGACCAGGTCGATCGACCGAAAATGTCGCAGCTGTACGTGATGATGTCGCTCAAACTCAACATGAAAATGCTGATTTTGCCGATAAAATCATCTTCAGTGACGAGGCCCATTTCCATCTTGATGGCTTCGTCAATAGGCAGAATTGTCGCATTTGTGGTGAGAAAAACCCTCGAGTGATTCACGAGAAGCAAATGCATCCTCAACGTGTCACTGTGTGGTGTGGATTTTGGGCTGGAGGAATTGATGCGACCATTTTATGGTAGTCATAATCGATCTGCCGAATCAACAATTCGTGCTGTTATCTCCAAATTTCGCACCAAATTTACTTTGTTGGACATAAAACCATCAACTCGCATGCGTAGAATGCGTACCGAAGAAAATATTGCAGCCGTAGCGACCAGTGTCAATGACGATCGTGAAATGTCAATTCGTCGTGTTACTCAACTACAAGGAAAATTTTACTCGTCGATTTGGGTTTGAAAGCCTACAAAATTCAACTTACGCAAGAATTGAAACCGAATGACCTACCACAACGTCTAATTTTCAGTGAATGGGCCTTACAAAAGCTCAACGAAAATCCGCCGTTTTATCGAAAAATTGTGTTCAGCGATGAGGCTCAGTTCTTGCTGAACGGATACGTACACAAACAAAATTGTCGCATCTGAAGTGATTAACAGCCACATGCCGTACATAAATTGCCGTGGTGTGGTGTGGTTTATGGGCTGGTGGCATCATCGGTCCATTTTTTTAAGAACGACCGTGGAAGAAACGTTACCTTAAGCGGCGAGCGATATCGAGCCATGATACGCGACTTTTTTTTGCCTAAATTGACAGAGTTGAACTTGGTTGACATGTGGTTTCATCAGGACGGTGCAACATGCCACACTGCTGGTGAAACAATAGATATGTTGGGGGATGAATTTGGTGAGCAGTTTATCTCTCGCGTTGGCCCTGTGAGTTGACCCCCAAGATCTTCCGATTTATTACAACTTGATTATTTCTTGTGGGGTTATATCTAGTCATTAGGCTATGTGGTGAAGCCGGACACTATTGGAGCCTTACAGGATAACATTACACGCGTTATTCGCGGAATGCGGGCCGAAATGCTCGAAAAAGTGACGATAATTTGCACCTTCCGAATACACATTTTGAGTCAGAGCCGCGGACAACATTCGCATAAAATTATCTTTAAAAATTAAATGGCAAAGACCAGTTCATCGATCGAAAAATTTTAATATATGAGGCAAATTTGAGCGTTTTATTCGATTTTTAAAAAAACTACGTTTCAAAAATCACCTTTTATACCATAACTTCTATATTCTTTACGGAGATGGTGCCTCTATCCAAAAGGCGGATATCCAGAACATAAGAATGGCAGACTTATAAATTCGATAAAAATAGTATATTTAAGTATTTCAAACAGTTCTCAATAGTTTGGGAATAATGAGATCAAAAAAATTTTGATTCAAATTTTAAATATTGCCACGAAGTGCATTTTTTATGCAGAAAAATTTCCATTCAAATTTTTTTGGTAAATAATTTACACATTATAAACTATTTTCTGTTTCGAGCTGCACAACTTTTAAAACTTTATCATTTCATATGACAGCTACGTCTGGCTGAGGGTCTGGACGGTAATCTTCTCGGGACAACCTAAAATTTTAGCAAATCAAAGCCACGGACTGTAGAGGGTCTCTGTCAACCCATCCCCTTTCTCACAAAAATTGACAAATTTTTCAAAATCCAATTTCTTCCCTGTAGCTCTCCATGAACACACCTTATTTTACCCCGTCGAATTAGTTGATAATGATTGACAGAATTTCAATATGGTTCATAATGATCGGCAGAATTACAATTTCGTTCATAATGATTGGCAGAATTCTTCTGGTACTTCCCACACAAATGACCAATATAACCGATATATCCCTTCGTTTATTTCTTGAATTTAGTTTAATTAAATTTTGTCACATTAGTTCCAAATTTTAAATTTGGTACACTTTAAGCTATTGTCAAAATATATCCACTGAATATGTATGTATTGTATACACATACATTCAAAATAATAAGTACACTCAATATTTTTTTTAAAGGCTCGTAGACGAAAATTTATTTAAATTAAAGGAAAAAACAAATACTAATTTCTTTGTTATAACATTAGAAATAAAATAAGTACTAAAACAATAACAAAAAACAAAGGTTAAACTCAGTATTTTTCAAAAAGTAAGAAATTAATCAAAAAACATTGGACAAAATAATAAGTACTTTTAGTTAAAATAAGCAAAATGGTTAAAAAAAACATTCCGGTACATCCACCTCTATTTTCAATTATTTTGTTGACTTTTTTTGGCATGCTGGCAATAAGCTTACTGCACGTTTCTACTGGTATTTCATACCAAGTTTTTTAAACAAAATTCGATAACTGATCCTTATTTTTAAGAACTTCCTTTCCAATTCTTTGTTTCAACTTTGTCCCAAGATTTTCGATTGGATTTAAGTCCGGAAATTATTTGGCAAGACAAGAAGAGCGGCATTATTATCTTGAAACCAATCCTTTACCAACTTAGATGTATGCTTCAGATCGTTATCCTGCTGGAATGTCCATCTAAGAGACATACTATCCACAGCATAGTTCAACATTGTATTTTCCAAAATATCGTTGTAGTGGAATCTGGTCATAGTGTCGGTAAATCGATATATCGAACCGACAGCATACCACGAGAAAAAATCCCAGACCATTATATTGCCGCCCCCGGACTTAACCGTCTTCTTTGTGAACCGAACATGGAATTCTTTACCCTCAGCGCGTCGAACATTCCGGGTACAGTCGTTTCCAAATACATTAATTTTTGTTTCATCGCTCCACAAATTGTTTCGCCATTTTTTTTTCATCGTCTCCTCCGGACCAATTGGAATGACTTCTTGCAAACGCCAATCTAGCCTTTAAATTTTTTTGTCTGAGCAAAGGAACTCTTCTGGCTATCTGTCCTGGTAAATGTGCTTCTTGTAGTCTACGACAAACCGTTCGCGATGAAATTATATTTCCAGTTTCTGCTGAAATCGGTCTTGAAGACACAAAGGAGGAAGGAGGAGGACCCTTTCGAAGGGTTACAATACGGATATCCGTCGTTTTTGAACGAGGGGGTTTTTAGGCTTTAAAGTATTTTGTACCAAAAATAACGACCGATTCATAGTTTCTGCTATAGAATGAAGGCTTTGGCACTTTCTCTTAATCTTAAAACAATTTTCCTCTCCTCCGAAGAACAATGACTGTTTCGACCCATAGCTGATTTTTTTACTATATATTTTATTATGTATATGTGCATACCAACGTCTCATAATCATCGCTCAGGAATTGTTAAATTACGTCAACGATGATCCAGATTTGCTTAAAAGGGTCATAACTGGTGACGAATCATGGGTATACTCGTATGGTTATGACTTCCAAACCAAGGCCCAATCGTCCCAATGGAAGAGTCCAGGAGAGTCAAGACCAAAAAAAGCACGTCAAGTTCGATTAAATGTCAAGGGTTTGCTCACCGTTTTCTTCGCTTACCATGGCGTAGTGCATCAGGAGTTCTTACCACTAGGTCGTACGGTAAATGGAGAGTATTATCTTGACGTTATGCGCCGTCTGTGTGATGCAAAGCGAAAAACACGCATTTGTGGAAACAAATTCATGTTTTTTTTGCATTATGATAATGCACCTGCTCACTCATTTTTGCTTGTGAGAAGTTATTTGGCCAAAAACAACACATCTCCCACCGTATTCACCAGATTTGGCCCCTGCGACTTTTTCCTGTTCCCAAGATTGAAGAGGCCTATGAAAGGACGGCGTTTTACGACGATTGAGGAGATGAAAACCGAATCGCTGAGAGAGCTCAAGAACGCACCAAAAAGTGAACTGCTTTGAGGATTGGAAAAAACGCTGGCAAAAGTGTGTTATATCTGAGATTGACTCTGAAGGAGATAAAATAGAAATTGACGAATAAATAAACATTTTTTGAGAAAAATTAAAATTCACCTTTTTTCTTGAACACACCTCGTATTTTCTGAATTTACGATATCAGACTCTAAGCAATTTTCTTAGGTACTCACAAATTTGTTTCTGTTTTCTAATCGAAATACAAACAAAAGGTTACATAGACTGAATCAGAATCAAATTGTTTCCAATTTTGTATCGGGTGTAACAATAAAAATCAATATTGTTTGTAATTTCGATTTGGTTGCATGAAACAGAAACAAAAATCAATACAATTTTAGTTCCCTTGTCGGAATCAGAACAAAATATTTTTGATTCCAGAAGCTGAAACAAATCCAAAGTATTTTCGAGTATAATTTCGTATCGGTGACGGTCCCTGTTCACAAAGAATGAAGGTATACGTCGTTTGATGTGGCAAAAATATAACACCCAAAAGGAAGCGTCTAAATCACTAAGTCCTCGTACTTCTTAACTAAGTATGTTCCCTGAAGTGTGTTGATTGAGCGATATCCGTCTGTTTGGCTGGTAGACGTGATAATTGCCATAAAGCTTCATGTAATCTTTTAAAGTTTGGTGCAGTCTATTATTTTACCAGATTGGATACATCGGCCCTCCTTTTCTGATTTCTCCCATACAAATTGACGGATTTTGCGAAATTTATTTTTGTCACTACAGCTACTGATCCGTAGACTGTGGCAACTTAAGTTTTTGTCTATTCTATTTATTTACAAATATGGATTGGTAAAATTAAATAATAATAACCGCTTAACTACGCCCCTTCTGGACCTCTCATACAAATGTCCGATTTAGGCCATTCATATTGGCACATTCCATGTGTTTGATAAATATAAAATTAAAAATTAACTACATTGCTACGCCGATTTGGACACACACAAAATAAACTATCCGATTTATAGATTTTTTTTTTAATTTTTGGTTTAGTTTAACAAATTTAGTTTTTCAATTTTTTTTAATTGCATTAAATTAGAATGCTTGGTAAAATCCCACGATTTATCACAAATCAATGGTTACTCTATAATTTCTAATCGGGAGTCGTTAGATTAAAAGTAAGTTATAACGATTAATTTCGAAAAATTATAATTGTATGTCATGTAAGTCAGTTCACCTGACTGAAGTCTCGGTGGTTTTCATAGCAAATGATAGCCCATCCCCATGGGCGGAGAGACAATTACATTCAAGAAACATCATATTTAAATTTTGTTCCATTCTTGGCATACCGAAAGGTAGATTTATTACAAAAGGTGTGCCTTCTATTCAATTTAAAATTGCTTTATTGTCAAATGTATGATCTTCCAAACAATTTCCACAGTATAACCGCAATCAAAGTTAACATGAGGCTATTCGTGCCTTCCTTTCGAAGCTTTTACAGATAGCGTCCGCTTTGATGAATCCGGAAAATTGAAGTTTGTCCATTGAATATGTGATCCATGGTCTTTGCTTTTATACAAAGTTGCACATGACAAAAATATTATTGCATAAACCATCACTCAAACGTTTAAACCTTGATGATGATCAAGGTGCTGAGAATATTCTACTTTCTTTTCTCATCATTTTTTGTTGTTGTTAATTTTGTTTTCACATACGTACACTGTAGCAGGTATTCGCAACGGCAAAATTTCACTACCCATACGGAGAATGTATACATTAATGTGTGCATCCTTTTTCCTGTCCCCAATGATGGGTGTTAAGTCTGTCCCGGCGGTAAAATAGCACCATGACACGTGCTTAAAAATGTCAATATTTTGAATGATGCAATACTGGTCACACACTCATGCATGCGCATATGAATACCAAACACACTAAAGACTGTATATTGTTTTTCAAGTTTCCTTTACAAGGACGAAATTTGGCTTTATTCAGTTAACTATCATCGTAGGCTTTGGAAAGGTAATGTATTTGTTGTGCCAATATTTAAGGACAGCAGTTGAAGATCGTTAAAATCTTTAATTTCGAAGGATATTTCAACGGAAAAGACTTTGCTCAGATGCAGGAACAGTTTTGTTTCACTTTTAAGCGGCTAACAGAAATGGTTTCATCGCTACTTCTTGATAAATACAACGCTTCACTTTAGGAGCTTCCAAGTGACCCAAATAAGACCACTGTCCTTAAAATTAAACAGAAAAAATCCACAATAGGGTACGTAATTCACAGAGTGCATTGCTATAGGTTAAATAGCATACGAAACATCCTTGAAACATGAGAATGTTAACAAAATTTTCGTACACTATCACACCAAATCATTGGATACTACAAAACCCTCAACAAGTCAATGGATACGTAAGTGCAAACAAAATTTCGAATTTAGTACAACAATAACTTCCTCTCATTAGAGTGAACATTGGTTAAAAAGTATCATAGCCTCCTAAATTTCGATCAAATCAACTGAAAGTTGCATCAATTACCAAATCCCTGTTTACAGGTCCGACTTGAGCAAAATTTGGTATCACTAGAAATAATTTGTAGCGTAAGGGCGGTCCCAAAACTAGCCGACCTGGCGTATAGATAGTGTCAGTCAGTAGTCTGCAAAAAATTATTTTAGTGAAAACTGACAACTTTATAAAACATATGTTTTAAGTTTCAAGACGCCGCGTTGTTTAGTATTTGTATTTGAGCCATCAAATATAACGATCTCAGTTAATTTGTAAAAACGGAAAAAATTGATCACCGCTATGTAATTTAATATTTCTATTTGGAAGGTCTCAGTCCAACTAATATTAAAGACGAGCTAAATTCTTCTCTGGAGGAGTCTGCTCATTCGTTCAGTCCAATCAATATTAAAGCCGAGCTAAATTCTACTCTGGAGGAGTCTGCTTCTTCGTTTATGACTGTAAAGTATGAGGTAGCAGAATTTAAACGCGGCCGTACGATCAGCTAAAACGAACACTATAGTTAGTGGTAGACCAACTGAAGTGCCCACAAAAGTGTATTGGATGATCGTCAACTGAAGGTACGTGAGCTATCTGAAATGATAGGCATTTCAAAAAGCGCTATACATGGTATGTTGACCGAAGATTTGAAGATAGATGCAGCGGTTGCTTTCAATAAAGCGAAAACAGCTTAGTGAAGATGTTTCAGTATACTGTTTATCGATGTTTCATTGCAATAAAGCCGTGTTCAAAGCATGCGTTCACCACTTCACACCTGAGGCAAAGAAACGGTCAAAGCTGTAGACTGGAATGGGAGAACGCGTCTAAAGGAAGCGAAGACGGTTCTATCTGCAGTCAAGGTAGTGGCGTCTGTTTTTTGGGGTGCGCATGGGATTGTTTTTATTGAAAATCTTCAAAAAGTAAAAACCATCAACAGCAAATATTATGCTTATATATTGCTGCGTTTAGCATTTCAATTCGTTCGTTTCATCAGAACAATGCTCCAGTTCACATATCCACTATTGCGATGACCAAAAATATTGAATTAAAGTTCAAATTGCTTCATCATGCTCACGCATCTTATTCGACAGATTTAGCTCCCTAGGACTATTTCCTGTTCCCAAACTTGAAAAAATGGTTCGGTGGTAAAAGATTTGCCAACAATGAAGAGTTGGAGTCTGCGGTTAATGGCTATAAGGAGTTTGACAGTTATTACTATAAACAAGGTAGAGAAGATATTGAATATCGCTGGAAAACGTGCATCGAACTAAAAGGATATTATGTTGAAAAATAAAGAAATTTTTTCCCAATTTTTTTTTTTCTTCTTTGTTAGGTCTGCTTGTTTTGGCACCGCCCTCGTACTTTGTACCTCAAAACTGGGGGCTAAGCTACCTAAATTATTATCACATAATTCGTTTAGAATAATCAGAATAATAATTCTAATAGAATAATCAGAAGTTTGAATTCACACTGCAAACAAAATGGAACAAAAAATTGTTTGGAACTCATTCACTCAATGCTCATATTTGATTAATGCATTACGTCAATGGCAGCGTCCCCAGCGTCTTTCACAGTTATAACTAAAGAACTAATATTAATTACGATGAATATGTTGTTTGAAATTCAAGCGAGTGGAATAACAAGGAAGTATTTATACGGAATATGTTTCTGAAGTATCAACAACAGCAAGAGTGACACTCTTTGAGCAGCTTGAACACCATTTCGAATACAAAATATACGAAAAATTATTAAAAACATCGCAATGCGTTTTGGCCCCTTGCCATCACCCAATACCAAAGCATACGTATAAGTTGTTCAGGAATAAAATAGGATGCAGAGAGGGAATTTTTTGTCTAGTTGCTTTTCCCAAACTCCATAGAATCCTAGAAAAATTAGCGAATCAAACAGAGGAAAAATAGAAATGAATGCACAGTATAAATATTGAACATCATGTCATACTGAAACACAAACATCTGAGTAATGAGGGATATCGACTAGCAACTTCTGGTACCTTCTACACGAATTGACCGATTTTTAAAAATTAAATTTTTTCCTTGTAACTTGTAATTAGAGGGCAGATTTCTGTCTATTATATTGTTTCCAATGCTTATTAAAATTTTAAAAAATACATCGATCTAATATCTCCCATATTCAGGTACGTTCCATACAAACGACTAATTTAGTCCACAAATTCTTGTATTCATATTTTTCATTCAATTGCAGTGAAACCATTCAAAATAGACACATATGTACATCACACGTTTTCAAACTACAAATGGAGAACGAAAATTCCTTTACCCTACCTTATAGCAGGTTCCTATAAACTAAATTTTGCTTCGTTATACTGATTATAATGCTTAACATGAGTTGAAAATATCGACCTATTAACTAAGCTCGCTTTAGTACCTTTCATACCAATGACTGACTTAGCCCACATATTTTTAACTTCATATCCTTCAAGTAGTTGCACCGAATTCAGACTAATTTGCCACATGTCACACAATGCTTTATCCCATGGACAATAATCGAGTTGTTGTGAATAATGTTTGATTCTATTTAAAATTATTTTCACCTAAAGCTCTTACTTGTTAACTTGTTTCGTTGCCGCTAGAGGGCGACAAATGTGAAGATTTTAAAAGAAAATTTTTGGATACAAAACTTTTAATGGTTGTTTGTGTAGAACTATATCACAAGAATTAATTTTTCAATTACATGGTTAAATTCTTTTTTCATTGCGTAGAGGAGAGATTTAGTTGTTAATAAAATATACATTTTATAAAGTCAAAAATGGATTCGACGAAAGACATATTTAAAAATTTGCCAAAGTTTGATGGGCCAGAAGATATAAATTATGTAAAAAAAATTTAACTTTATTAATCTTTCTGACAGTTTAAGGCGTTATTTTTAAAACAAGAAAAAACGAATTGAGAAAGTTATGTTCTCAAGTTCTTAATAGATGAGCCAAAAACATTTGCAAAATGTGTTTTAACAAATAAAAATATGAAAACTTGGTGATTTTTTTTCAGTTTTTGTAATAGTAAGAACCATTATTCATGAAACACAAGAAAAATCGAAGAAAAAGCTCTTTCGGAATGCAAAAATATAGAGTTTTTTAAGCAAACAATTAGGTTTCTAGAACGAGAGATATGAAAACCAGAAAATGATAAAAAGTATTTTCGTTTTACTTATTTGATATTTTGAATCAATATTTTCTATATCAATATCATAAATCAACTTTTGGAAAGAGTGAACGAAAAAATTTCCAAAGTTCTGTGAGATAAAAAAAAATTGTTAATTTTTTGAAATAAAAATACTAAATTGATCAAATTCTGTTTCTGAAAGGCATAAATTCGCCAATCTTTATAACGAAGAGAAATATGAGCTAGCTTTTAAGGCAGATAATACATTTAATGGTTTGCTTACTAAAATAAGATCAAAACTAAAGAACGAGAATAAATCTAATTTAATTTACAAAATAAAATGCGACGGAGACAAGTCCAACATATACTCGTATGTTGGCACTACAAAGACGAGTTTAACATCGTACACTAACCGGACCTAAAAGCCGGTCAATAGAACAAAAAAAACCCCATCGCAGCCCACTGTACGTTGATTAGTCATAGACCTAATTTTAACGAAGTAGAAATTTTAGAAGAAGAAAGTAAATGTAACCGGGGATACACTTTGAAAATACTCCATATCATCAACGTTCCTATTGATAACATCTCTATGTGATTACTTTGAAATTCATTCAACATCCACTATTATGGGGACTGAACTATCGCTACGTTACAGGAAAGTGTGCTCAAATATATAGATACTCAATTAACAAAAAAACGTCGTTAGGGCGTTTTATTGATACTTAAATATAATTATTGTTTTTTCGTTTAATATAATGTCTTGCTATAATAATGCTGAAGATGATTGACGGATACCCACATCCTTGTTTTTCAATTCAATTCCATGACCTCGAAATGAACAAACTTATACAGGACATTCTGTCTCAACTTTGTATTTATTGCTTTTTTTGGGTATTTTCACAAATTATGTAGTCGCCGCGATGTAGAATACATATATAAAAAAATATGCATGAACAAAGTTCTTTTTTACATTTTCATTAAAATACAAAAAAATTCCAAAATTCATATCTAGCTGAAGACTAAAAAGTTGTTATTTCACGCAAAATTGATTACAAATCGCGGTTTCCAGTGGAGTGCTGTTGAAGTTGTAGTATAACTGAATCTGGGGGACGATAGTGCTATTTTGAAGGAAGATATATGAATGCATGATCTGATTGCCTCCAAACAGCGCATTTATGAGGAAATGATAAATATATTAAGTTGCATAAACTTTGATATTAATCAGTTTATCTGATAATTCAGATCAATTTATATAGGACGTATCCAAAGTCACGGTCTAAATTTTGCGAAAATTCGACTTTACGGAAAGATCAGAAACATGTCACAGAATATATAGGTATATGTAGTTGGGCCAAACTACTCGTGTAATCAAATAGTAGGGTGTTACAATGTGATTATATTTTACGGTCCATAGTCAAAAGAATCAATGCTGGAGACTATTAGCTTATTAAGCCATGCAAAATGTAGTCAAAATTTGGATACACCATGGTGGGTTATTAGAGTTTAATTAAATGTGGAAGGCCATAGGTCGATTTTTATGGGAGGCAACAGAATTCAAGCTCCGATTCAGATGAAGACTGTAGACATGTGAATGCATGGTACATTTTGCTAAAATTAATCTTTTTACTAGGATGTTATAGTGTGACAACATGGCTATTCTCCTCAGGATTTTTTTTATTTTTATTTATTTATTTATTTATTTATTTTTTTTTTTGCAAAGCTTGAGAATTGATTTAAAAGAGCACTGCATCAAATGTAGACCGTTTTCAATTACGTACGAATGTTTATAGTTTGACTAAAAATAAGGGAAAAAGATAAAGGAAAGCCCCCATTTAAAATTGTGTTAAGAAATTTTAATATTAAAGAACTTCTCTCTACTTCATCTCTGAAGTTGTAGAAGGTATTGAGAATGCAAATTTCTTAGAATAGCATAACTTGAAGTACTGATTCGATCTTCGAATCTGCTTGTAAATTTACAAAATTACCGGTTTAAACACATCTTCCTTTTATTTACTACGCAGATTTATAGTAGAGTGACGTCTGTTAAAGTTGTAAATGATCTTAAGGTTTTTGTTTAAATTGAGGGTTTTTAACGTGAATTTTGGCGCATCTGGTTGATCAAAGCTGACAACCGTACGCTATTACTTATCGGATGCATATTCTATACAGCAATAACTTATTTTTCGTGTTTAATGATGATTTTTCGATTTAGCAAAGCGAAAAGAGCCGTTCCTCATCTTACACCTTTGCTCCATATATGTAAAAAATACTAATTTTTTTGTCCAGAATTATGCCGAGATATTTTATCGATGCTTTAGTAGGAATGGTTGAGCCATGAATTGTCAATGGGATGGTTGGAATACTTTTAAGAGATTTATTGATTATTATTCAATTATTTTTCCATCAATAATTTTTATTTCCCATTTAGAAAAGTACTTCTGGAAATTCGTAAGTTATGATTCCACACTTTTGACAATTGCAGTAGAAGTTTTTCCACTTGATATGACAGCAGAATTATCTGTATAATAACGGCAATAGAACAAAACCTTGATGCAAGCCAGCGATAATATTCTTTTTGCAGGATACGTTATTTTCAATATGTACCAGAAGTGTCCTATCTAAGAGGAAGTTGTTGATCAATTTTTGCACAATGTTTCTTCTATATTGAGGAGTACAATTTCAGTACTTCTACGTTGATATTTGTTATCATTAACTAGGTTTATGGTTATCTTCACTTGATGGACAGTGGAGTATTCCCGTCGAAATTCAAAATATTTTTCCTTCAAAATAGAGTTATTTTCCATAAACTTTAGCCTTCTATTTAAGATTATATTTTCAAACACCTTGTCCAGACAGTTCAGAATGCTTTTTGGAGATTTAGACATGTTTATATAGTTTGAGAAAAATATAAATTTCCAAAGGCACCAATTAAAGGTTTTAGCAATTAAAGTGCAAAATGAGTCAGACATTTTTTTTTCTTTTAAATAATTGGTTTGATACCATCTATTCCCAAAGCTTTAACACTTTTTAGTTTATTGACAAAGAACTTTATTTCTTCCTCAGAAGTAAGATCGATCAAAATGTAATCATAAGAAATTTGAAATTGTAGCCATTTAATATGTTTTGAAACATGTTAGCCGGAAGACGAATGAGTAATTCCGTGGTAAATTAACTTTCTCTTCACTATTGTCTTCTTAGGTTAAAGCGGATTTTAAGGTGAATTTTAATTCAGAATATGTTTTAGTAAGAACGTGATGATGTATCAGGCATCCTTCTCACTTTTGCATTAAAGCAAAAAAGCGTCAGGTAAAGATGTATGTGAGTCAATCAATCTGACTGAAATTGCTATGCTTGTTTTTAAATAGAAACAGATATGATATTAAATGTATGTGATTTTCAAAGTGGCACAAACATGCATATTTCATAGCCTCTACCTCTGAAATAGGTAAGATTTAGCGTGCGTTGAAACGCCATCCTGAAAGTGGAATAAAACGAAATTTCTCCTACTGTAAAACCTAATCATCAATTTACTTCCTACCGAAAACTGAATCTGGATTGATTGAGCCATGCCACGATTATTTTCTCAATCATTTCCAAATATAAGCAGAACCCATAAACAATCTGGCATCACTAAAATTTTATAAAATGTATCCCATTACGATGGTTTTTACGGTAATCCGGAATTGGTTTTTACGGTAATCCTTTTGTGGAAGGTACGTTTTTGTAAGGTATGGTCCGATTCTGTCCAAGTCGTACAAATAAACTAATTCGCCCAAATTTTTGTTAGTACAATATCATTTCATAGGGTGTTATGGTGTGATAAAATTTCGAGGCCCATTATTCCATATATATGGCGGCTGTCAAAGTCGTTTTTTTACTTTTTCTTCATCATAATACAGAAAAACTTTGTACAAAATGTCATTTATGTGGGACCACTCTGTCAATTTCTGCACAATCATTTTATGGAGAAGAAACTGTGTGCATCATATGTTGGAAAAACTAAGTTCTTAGAATTGAAACGGAGGGAGAAATTGCGAGTTTATAAAAGTTTATTGTCCTCTATGATCTGTAAGTTACTTAAGCTTTAGTAAATTGCGTTACATTGCAATTCTTCTTAAGATGTGGAAAAATGGATCAGATAACCATGTCCTTGTATTCAATTGTACTGAACCCAATATAATTTAGCAGGCATCAGACTTGTAGTAAATTTACATGTGCGAATGAAATTCATCTGAATTGTCACAATCTCAACAATCTCACAGTATATCTCAACGATGCTCTTGTAGTCACCCATAATTGATGATAACCAGTGAAATCTAGACTAACTTACAGGCAATAAAAAATTTCTTTGAATTTTTTTTTTTTTTTTTTGATATTTGCGTCTTGTATTTACATTTTGAGCCAATCTCGGCAATTCCTTATATCACTGTGCCTCTTGCACAATTAGAGATTTATTCACGTCACTTTTGTCCTTTAACTTTGTTAGTTTCTTTAAAAGTTGTTTCTTTTTTACTGCCAATATTTAAGAGGATCTCGAGCTCATGTCTATCGTTTTTATATCAACATCACTTTTCGGAGGAGTACACATCATGCATTTTTTTTCAAAGCTGCAACAATTTATAGTCTGCCAGGCCAACTATTGACCCGTTGAAGGTTATTTTTTTTGTGTCTTCTGTAGGTATGCCACTTTTTTCAGGTCATTTCATCAGCATCGTGTTGTTACTTTTGCCACACAACGAAAAATTCTATCATTGTATGTAAAGTTTTGCGTTCACGTCCTCAATGTTCCGTACACACAATAGATACCAATATTTACATATCTAGCTCAGGGCACATTGTTTTGGGCAAACAGTGGAGGATTTTGTAAAAAATGATATTCAACTCGAAGGAAGGTTTGTCTCACTTGATAAGGCGGAAATGTTCAATTCATAAGGAAGCGTTTAAAATACAATGTTCTTCCATTTTTACCATTTTTATTCGCGGAAATCTATAAGATTCGGTTCCCATAATCCTTGATCTTGGAAGGGGTAGTGAATTTAATTGGTCATATAAACCCGATTGTAAAAAAGGCAATATGTACATTTTTTTAAAGAAAGGTACCAATTTCACAAAACTATTATTTATATATTTCTCTATGGTTGTGCAGAAGCTACACTGCCGCTAATCATTTAACAATAGTGAAAAAATGTAATGTGATGTAATGTAATAATGTAAATGTACATAACATAACATAATAACATAATTAAAAGTACATAACATAACATAACATAGTACATAACGGTCCAGGTTTTACTTATTTGTTTCACCTACTTCCACGCATCACCCACAAACAATTTCAAGTCATGGAAGCGTCCCGTCATTTTAACTCGTTCGTTTCTTTTAAATGAGTGAAAAATGTGTTCTTCTTTTTTGGTCCATTTGAATGGCATCCTTCACGTGGTAATCAGTTTAAGTGTGAAAGTTTTTTACAGATCATCATAAATCAGATCGGATTACAGCAATTGTGCATAATTAAATATAAATCAATCAATTTTAAGTAAAATGGGCAGAGCTAAATCCTTGAGTGTCGAGGATAGATCCAAAACTAAAACCTATAAGGAGTGTGGACTTTCTAGTCATCAAATAGCCAGAAAAACTAATAGAAGTCGCAAAGTTATATTACATGACACCGAAAGCTGTGGAAATAATATGAAAGGTGGAACAGCAAGTGCTATTACAGCCGCTGACAAGAGGGCTATTCTGAGAAATGCCTCAAATTCACACGACTCTGACGCTAAAATCAAGGAAAAAGCTGGCGTAAATGCAAATATATCAACGGTAAAAAGAGTTATTTTCAAAGCAGTACACTTGCAACGCTTGAGGCTTAAAAAGAAACCACCGCTAGACAACCTTCGTAAGGAACGTCGACTATGACGTGAAGTAGAGAGTGGAACAGAATTATATTTTCCGACGAAAAAAAGCTAATTTAGAGGGTTCTCATGGATATAATCACTACTTCCACGATCTTCGAAAAGGGGAACACCTGCTCAATTGATTACCAGGAAGGTGGAGTTATGGTATGGGGTGGGATCTCTTATTACGGCACAATAGAGCTCCAGTTTTTCTCTGCAAAAATGAATGCGACTTCATACAAAACCGTGCTGGAAAAAGCTTTTCCTAAAGTTAAAAATATTTTCGGAGACTTGGAATGGAAATTCCAGCATGACAACGCCAAATCATGGATTGAAAGCCAAAATGTTGAGGTCATGAACTGGCCGCCTTACTCTCCAGACTTAAACATTATTGAAATCGTCTGGGGATGACTTGTACGCAAGGTATACGAATCAGGCAAGCAATATTCAAACAAAATTGTACTCATTATTGGAATTACAGACCTGGCCGTGTGTTTCGCTGGACCTAATCAAAAAACTGTATGTTTCTTTACCAAACAGAAAATATGAATGTATTCTCAACCAGGACGGAAGCACCCACTACTACATTTTACTCAAAATACCTATTTTTAAATCAGATGTAAGCAAACAATAATACCTTTAATTTGGAATTAAAGTTTTCGTGTATAAGCAAATTTTTGTAAGGGGGGCTATTCAAATGAACCTAAAACTGAAATTGAATTTCGGACTTTTTTTGTGTTCAATGTTTTAGTACTTTAATAAATGAATTAAAATGAAAGAGAATTTATGTTATAGGATTACAGCAAATACGTAAAATATGATTAATAAAAGCACAATCAGTTCGTAATAATTATTATTTTGAAAAAAAAAAATCGAGCTTAGAAAAATATTTAAAGGGGGGTGCTATACAAGTGAGCGGTACTGTACTTCTTCTTCTGTTCTTCTGTTATTCTGCATTGTTAATGCAGAATAACAGACTGTAGACTTGATGCGACTGTAGATTATAGTTCGTTAGGATTCTTTTATTTGCAAAGTTCAGAATACTGAATCCTTGCTTCCGGAAACATACGAATTCTCTTGAACCTGTGTAGAAGCTATTTTTGTTAGATACGATAACAACTTTTCTTCATACGATAGCAGGCTTGAAGTTCGTTGGACTTCCAACACTTGAGAGTGGAAAGAATATGCTTGATATTGATTGCAAACTTCTGAATGGCGATGTTAAATCGCTATTTCTATTGTCGGAGGTGAAATTCTTTGCTCCATGCAAGTAAACGAGGTAACTTAATCCCACTTTTTTCGATTTAATGAAACAAAGTATGCAAAGTCTTATGCCGTCCGAAGAACTTATCGTGACTGAAATGAGTTTAGTTATCGGGTGAATTACAATTGTAATATCGAAATGATAAAACATTGTATAATTACGCATTTCAGTTTAATGTAAGTATTGCTGGTACGTCTTCACGCAATCTTGTTTTTTACTTATGTATATAGTTATCTTTTTAGTGGTCTCAAAACCGCCGGTCTGGCAAGACTGCCAGCTGTTATGTACATACTGTCTAAAGTGTTATTTATTTAATGAAAAGTTTGCCATTTACGAATATGGATCATTTAACAACCAAAAAACGCATAAATATTGTTAAAAATTATTAACAAATAGTGGTATTTCAAACGTGGGCTTCAAATCGAACAAAATTTTCTATAGCGATAAAGCTCATTTCTCACTCGGTAGTTACGTCAAGAAGTAAAATTGTTGCACATGGAGCTCAGAGAACCCAGAAGTGATTGTGGAAAGGTTGTTGCATCCGAAAAACTTGGCTGTTTGTTGCACATTATGGTCATTGGACCATATTTTTAGAAAAATATCTCAAAAAGATCCACTGCTACAAACAATCCAGAGGCGGTCATTAATATAACATTGTATTTCGTACTTCATGGCAATGTCAAAGATTCATCAAAATTACAGCTTTACTTGTGTTTTATTTGAGTTTACTTCAAAACGAAATAATAATGATCCTACTAGTATATTATTTTATCTTATATCAGTTGATTATCTTCTGTGGCTGATTCTCTCCTTTCCTGCCAACCATACGTTGCTATTTAATTTACCAAATTCCCGAATTTGCTGCATAGTATTTTGACAACAACTACTTCAGTTTCGAAAAATTTAACTTAAACTACGTTTCTGATCTTATTTTTCAATGCCAGGTTTCAATTTTCTGTTTATTAAAGGGTAAAACAGCTTAATGGTTAAATTTACTTTGCTTCAAATATGGCTGACACAAATTTAATATTTATTAAGGAGGCCACCAAAATATTTTAAAGAGCTCTACCACTATATTTCAAATTCAATCAACCATATGGCACCATAATTTTTAATAAAGTTAGAAAAAAAAAACAGATAGAATAAAAAACAGATTTCGAAACCACGCCATCTCTGCCATTCCTATACAAATTACTTAATTCAAATCTCATATCTTTCATTTAGTCGCAGTAAATTCAGGATATCAGACTAGTTATGGAAATGAATACAGGCTGCATTTTCACTCCCTTCAGGATATTACGAGTATTAGCAATGATCTATAAATCCTCTGTAATTTCAAAGCGGAAGACTTCTCCAAATTATAATTTTGCTTTCATTGATAGTTAATTCAGAAATTTTTTTTTTTTTTTTTTTTTTTTTTTGATAACAACCTAAGGATTTACCACACCCCTTGAGGTTCCTAGCTCATTCTTGCGTCAACACGAGGCAGTTCAATTGACCGAAGTTTCTGTTCAGGTTACACAATTTTGCTTCCTAATAAGGTAAAACCTGTTCTCAGTATTTTAACATTCTACACAAACATATTCAAACATTCAGCTGGAGGACAAACCTTTTCATACGGCAAAAAAGTAACAGCCAAAAGGAAACGTCTAAAGTACCAAGCATATTTACACAAAATACGTTTAATTGCTTTATTTAGTCAATTGAGGGATGTCCGTCACGGAAACTGCCGGAAGTATTAAGACCACTGTTTGCCAACAGATGGCGCCAGCTATAAGCGCTAGTCGATTCTGTCATAATCTAAACGTCATGAGCCAAGCTTAGGCATATGGTAAACATGCCGCCTCGACACAATAGTGATTCCCTTTTGACGTCATATTCTTTTGGTTGTGTGAATATGTATGATTTTGTACCAAATAATCGTCATAGCCAGAAAGCATAGATTTTCTTCTTTCAATCGTAGAAAACGGCGGCATCATAAAGTGCAACTCTTCATTCATAGACTGCAATGATTTTAATTTTGTTCATTATTTTGAACTATAATTTTCAGTGAAATATGAATAAACTGTTCAGTTAAATAAGCGCCTCCTGGTACCTCCCTTACAAACGACTTGATTTAACCCAAATATTCTACCTGGTAAATCATAAATCCTACCCTGTAAATAATTCGTAGACTGCAACAACCTTAATTGTTGTTCGTTGTATTGATTGGTTGTATCGACCAAGTTCCAAACCCTTTCCGAGACCTTATATAGGTACACAAATGACTGATTTGACTCATATCTTTTGATCAGTTGCACTGAATGCAACCAATTGTGACATATGATGCGCTTGATAACCTCAGTTCTGACGGTGGGTATGGACTACAATATCATGGTTTTTGTCAATAGTATTTAATACAAAGTTTGATAAAATTTGAAAAAATCGACCAAACAACAACAACGGTTTTGGCACCTCTCAAATTTAGTCCATACACTTTTGTGTTCAATTTGCGACACTTCAGACCAATGTGAAAGGACTTTGATTGAAGGTATACTGCAGTCGGATATGACTTAACTCAAATTTCTTCACTGATTATTACACTTCGGCTATTCCCTACAGATGGAATATTACGGAACAATTGAGTTTTAACCATGGTTATTAATTTTTTTTAGAAAACTAAGCTAAATTCTGAGGGTATTTGCTGAGAAACCATTTCAATACAATTGTTGGAATGTTGCCAGATTAGTGTACTTACGCCTACTTCGCTAAATTGCTTATAACCACCATGCATGGATTTAAAGGATTATTTCGTTATTTCGATATTTAGTCAGTATTTGTTTGTTTACTTTACTGGCTTGGATGATTTGGAAATCATTGGGGACATCGAAATACCTCAAACTCTTCTATGTGAAACATACATTATTTATCTCTTGAATTTCATAGTCTACACCACAGCATACATTTTACATTACATAAAGCAAAGGTTTAAAATGGCTGAAATCACTTCTTAACTTTTAATAAAATTAAAAACAAAACAATAGCAACAAAAACATTAACCATTTATACTAATCGCTAATTTAATTACTGGTGGCATATTAAGTATTTATTATCGTTTTAAATAGTGTTGCAGAAGATTTGAATTTTATGAAGCATTAAGGGTGTGGGGCAGATTGGAAATTAGCAATTGAAATGCATCAATTCTTCTATAGAATACAGAAAAGTATACACCAAATTAAATGTGAGGTTAAATATACATTTTTAAATTGAAAATGGTTTAGAGTAAGAGTAAATTCAGTAATCATCCACAAGGACAACGCGTTTCGGTTTAAATCAATGCGGTGGATAAAAATCTTAAATGCTGCAGGAGTTACAAGAGGAAAAAAGAATTTCGGGCCCATTTACATTCTCCGGCTATGACTTAACAAATTATTAGAATCCGTCAAATTGACTAGCCTTTACTATATTTATCGATTATTTAAGTACTCGAAGTAGACCATATCTGATGATCTATCGTGTCCTAACTTAAGTTATGATTAGGAAGAAAGCATGCCACCACCCAGAAATCCTAACATATTAAACGGCCATATCTGCTGAAGTATAATAATAGAGAATTTAATATAAGATTTAGGATATGTGCTACTAGAGAAAGAAATATTATCTTCCCACAAATATGTGGTTCCACGCTTCTTTTCGGAAAACCGTTATAACGACCAAACGAAAGAGCGATTCCCACCGAAATGTAAGAATAAATTAGTGTTAATTACGAAAAAATACACTCCACACAGATGAATATGACCATATCTCATAAACTACTAGAAACAACAATGTAAATTTTATTACATACGCTGCTTGTATAATTCCGTTTCGAATTGTTGTATATGTGGTAATGGACTGTATTTGTTCAAAGTTTGCGGAATTATAGTGCAACGCTCGTGAACCAAAATAAAAGACAAATATTTTATTATAATGTTAATATTTGTAATCCAATTTTATTCCAGTTCAAGAGTTCTTACTCGTTCAAAGGTTGTTCAAAAAAGAGGTAGAAACTCATGATGCTTCGTAGCAAGTAACGTGAGTTAGACATCAGTTGTTATTCAGCATAACAGTAATTGGAAGATTGGAAACTCTTTATGTAGTTAGATAAAGCTTTATTTTGTCGCAAGAACATACATAAAGGGTTTCCATCAAATCGAGATTTCATAAAAAAAAGGGAAACTTATTTTTTCTAGTTTATAAATATTTAATTTTTAAATTCATATTTCATTGTAATTGAACACAGTTCAACACTGCTTATATGCACAGATATACACCATGGGCATTGCGCAGGTCCTGGAGTGAGTTTCATGAAATTTTAGTAACACTAAATTATTAATTGATTGTAATTAAATTTGTAAATCTCATTTAATTTCAATTAAACTTATTGCGCAGATAGTTCTGACATTATCCGTTTAAGTCAAGGTAGGTTCTGATTAAATTTAAAAATGATTGCGCAAATACAGGATTATCCAAGTAGTGGTTTCAAAACCGCCGATCTGTCAATGTAAAATACCTGTCGTGAAGTGTTATTTATTTAATAAAAAGTTTGCTATTTATATGGATCGTTCAACAACCGAAGAATGCGTAAAAATAATTAAAAGTTTCTACAAATGTGGTGATTCATTACGGGGTGATTATGGTCGTCATTGGCAAGAAATTGGTCAGAAATTGGCAAGATTATAAAGAAGCGTTACAAATGTGGTCAGGTGTGCATCACCGCTGAAAATATTAGTGTCAATGAAAGTGTGGTGGATAATTTGAGTTTTAATTCAGAGCGCAATGGTCGTATGATAGTTGACTTTTTTGGCCTGAAATTAAAAATTTTGAACTGAACATTTTTGAAAATTTTTTCTGCGGGGCTACGTTACGACCCAAACGTTAGATGAATGAAACTTTTGTTCCAATATAATGCTTGGACCTTGCCAGTATGTACGAAATACAATGTCATTTAAATGACCGCCTCTGGACTAGTTGCATCAGTGGATCCCTTTCAGGTAGTTTTCGATCAATTTTTTGCACATTTCGGGCGGTATTTCGAAGATAACTTGTTGAATGTTGGTTTTAAAATACTCCAACGTTTGGGGATTATCCGCGTAAACACGGTCTTTGACGTAGCCTTACAAAAAAAAATCTAACGACGTCAAATCGCATGATATGGCCAAAATGTCAAATTACGTTTTCTGGAAACTCTTCACGCAATAAAGCCAAAATCGGTCATGTTGTTCGGCTCGTAGCAGCGTCTTGTTGAAACCACATATCATCCAGACCATAGTCTCCAATTGAAGGCCAAAAGTAGTCGGTTATTAGACGGCCATAGCGCGCTGAATTAACGGTAACGGAAAAAATACGGCCCAGCGACACCTGCAGACTATAATGCGCACTTTTTCTCAATCGAACTGCATTTCCACAATCACTTCTGGGTTCTCTGAACCCTATATGCATCAAGTTTATATTTTGACGTAACCACCGGGTGAGACGTGACGCAACACAAAGAATCGAAGCTAAAATCACCAACATTATCTTGTATATTTTTCCAGGATAGAAATGTGACAAGGAGAGATTTAACGCAATTCTAAGCTTTAGGTATAAATGAAGATAGAAGGACAGAAATATTGTCATCGCTTATAAAAAATGGCTGGAGCTAAAATTATGATCCAGCACTTAAATACTATTGATGATTTTAACAGTTTACTCGAGGCCGACGTTGGTGCAATCGTCAAAAAGGAAAGATTGAATCTTGAAGCATTAATTGGGTACGTAAATACACCTAATTCGAATTCCATGCGAGTACTTTAAGATGCAAATCGTAGTATACAAGGGTTAAATTGGTCATTTCTAGAGAAACAACTAGTTACCGGTTCAATTTTACTCAAACAATGCACACTATTTACGTTTCTCCACACAGGATCCATCAATCATCAAGCGATCAATTACTATTGCAGATACCAGAACTGGCGGGACGATGCAGTCTAATTTCATTCTTTCACAATACTTTAGAAAACTTTTAGAGTGTACCAAATAATCGATCTATTCAATAATTGGAAAAGATTATAAAAGAAAATTTGAAGAGGCTGGGAGTGTTATAGTTGTGTACTGTCCTATGCATCATGACAATGTGAGCACTGCCAAAAATATCGCCGATAATCCAAATTTGAATTTAGAGCGCTATGGTCGTATGATAACTGACTTCTTTTGTGGCCTGCGATTGAAGATTACGAAAATTAACGATATGTGACTTCAACAAGGCGGTCCCACCAACCACACAACATAACCGATTTTGACTTTATTGCATGATGAGTTTAAAGAAAGCGTAACTTCACGTTTTGGCGACATCAATTGGACACCAACGTCTTCACCAACTACGTCAAAGGCCGTGTTTACGCGGACAATTCCAAAATGTTGGGGCATTTGAAAACCAACATTTGAAGTTATCGCCGAGATACGGCACGAAATGTGTAAAAAGTGGTCGAAAACTTCTTTAAAAGCACCCACTGCTGCAACCAATCCAGAGGCCCTCAATTAAGCATTATAATGAAATAAAAGTTTCATCGACGTCATAGCTTTATGTGTGTCTTATTTAACTTTACTTTTGCAACCGAAAAATGGATAAAAAAATGGATAACTAGTAGAGAGTCCATTTTCAGACACTGCATTAGCAAATCCTTAGCGTGTAACAAATTCGACTGAATTTAGTGCAACCGGACAAAAGATGAAATATGCATGAAGTATGGTGTATAAATCACAATTCGGTACTAGCTTTTGCTTTTGCTGTGCAGCTCCCACCGGCGAGTTTGGGCGGTAGCGAAGAGACACCGGGACTGATTTCCCGCCTGATCATTTGGTGTAGGACCCCTAGTGGGAGCATCATGCGGGTTGGGCTTCACACCAAAATCGCTGGCAGAGAATTTGTGCTCGAATGTGGAGTTGCTTTGCAACCAGCTGCTACAGACTCATAGAGTGGCAGAGGTGGTAAGATAGGCCTCCCCTCTGCCAATGGTTATTATATTCCATACTAGCATAATCAATTTGGTATCTTCTGGCTGGAAGAAAGGGCTCACAATTGCGGTAGCATGCTTCCAAATCCAACTCCTCCCTATTACCAGATAATCAAAGTTTAACTTGACTATCACTGAGGGGCGTTGTCAATCGCATTATAATATGCCCAGTGTGTCGAACACCGTGGGTAAGGCCTTCACCGCGAAACTCACGTTAAACCTCCGTGGACTCTGCCATCTGATAACACATTACGGTCTTCTAAGTTTCAAAAAAGTTTCGTGCCTACCAGGCGAACGGACAGAAGGACATAGCTCAGTAGACTTAGTAAGTTATGAAACATTTTGGGACAAAGGATGATTGCTATCATAGGCACTACATTTTTTGCGGTAACAAATAATATTTACCTTCATAAGCTCGGACGAAACTGTGATGAAAATTAATACCGAAATCATGTAGGAAATGTTTATTTGGGGAACGTATATTTGTTAAGTATAAAAAAGGCAACAGAGTCCCCACTTTACTACTTAAATTTATCAAACATATCAAATCCTAAATTAATAAAATGCATGCACTGATTTTATGTATACCGTTTATTGATTTTCCTCCCTTGTGACGCATGATATGCAATTTTCCTTTGCTTGTCAATTCTTATCGTCCTTTGCTACGTTTTTTTTCCATCTGCCGATTGGCCTTTAGCATGTGATATTTTCCCTTTGGGTCTGGGCATATTATACGCTTGTGCATTTTAGTAGTCATAAAATCATAAATTGCTGCTAGTTGTCCATTTGACTTGAGTTGACTTTTATGTGTCATAAAATTTAAGGTAATTGATTTCTAAATTTTATGGTAATACAATGGATGTGGAAATATTGCGTACCCTATCGTACAAAATTTATGGCAAACAAATTTGCAACATTGTAAATGTGGGGATTACACATAAAACTTGCTGATCGGAAGCACTTCACAATATCTATCTTTAAGAAATTCCCGTAAATGCTAGACAACTATGTTGAAACACTTATAGAATTGACTGTTTTACTTTTAGAAGGGTATACACTTTATTTTCATATAACTTGAAAATATATAATTTGAAAATAAAGTGTATACCCTACTAAAAGTAAAATAGTCAATTCTACAAGTGTTTCACCATAGTTGTCTAGCATTTACGTGAAGTTCTTAAAGAATTTCGAAATTTTTATTGCGGTAAAACATAGCCAATCACTCTAAATATCTTCACGAAACATATTCACGACGTTATTTTTGCTCTATTTATAACAAACGCGGCACCCATTTTTTGCACAGCTATATCTTCTTCAAATCATCAGTCAATATAGGATGTATAGCACCTTTTGAAATGCCCATCATTTCAGGTAGATCACGCACCTTCAGCCGAAGATCATCTAATGTTGGCACCATTTATACGTCGGGTCGGCTAATTTAGAACCATCATCACACTGGCACCATCTGTATGCCATGTCGCCTAGTTTTGGGACCATTCTCGTATTTGTTATGAGCAATTGTGAAAAAATGCCTCCATCCCCGGAGAAATATACCGTTAGTGTGCCATTTGGGAAGACACAAATGTAACATCCATTAGAATGACCACCAAATGTGTTTCTGGATGCCCGTCAGTCTGCCTGGCTGCCTGTATGTTACCTCCCACACAAATCGATTGTCCGACTATCGCTCTGTATTTCATAGTTCTTTGAACGCAGTAACGAAGTAATTTTTCTTTTTGCTGTTTTATAATGCTTAACAAAATTGAAACAGATCAACAGGTTGACCACGAATCTTCCGGTCCCTTCCCACATAAATTGATCGATTCAATGTTTCCTCCGTAACTTCTAATTAGTGGGCTGCTGCGGCTTAGATTTTAGTCTAGATTTATTAGGATTGGCAACACCCGATAAAAATCAGCTAAGTGACAACACCGGTTCTACTACTTCCTATGCTTGATTTGACCCATGTACGAGTATACTCATATTCATCATATTATAGTTTATCTGCTTTACCCGTTTTGGGTGTTTCTTAATATTTTTGATAACCATGTTCATAGTAGGGACTTCGAACAGTTCTTCCACCATCTATGTTATGACGCCGAACACTGTTTCTCATTCACAACTACACAGTAAAATGGAAACATTTAAAAAATTTTTCATTTTGCAATGGATGGGATCAGTCAATCAAATTTTATCGACTGCTGAAGTCGATAAAGGTACGTTCGTCTGTTCGTCCGTCTGACTGGCTGGCTGTTTGAAACAATAACTTTCCAAAATGTTTATAAAACTTCTTAAAACTTTGCACAACCTAATATTTTGGCATTTCGTATTCGGAGATTGTACGGGGTGTCCGTCGGGAAGGTATACTGCTTTGTTTTGCCGCCATTTTGGTAAACAATGTTCTTGACAATTCATATTTGGCAGTCGTGAAGTAGAGACGTGGCAAATTTATTATGGAAAAATATTCGATAAACCAACGTGTTTTAATCGTTAAAACATTTCATCAAAATCAATCATCGATTACTGTGACGATGAGAAAGTTACGTGAAATTTTTGGGAGAAACAACGTGCTAACAAGACGCACTATTTATCGTGTAGTGAATGATTTCGAAGAAAGAGGGTCTGTAGCTGATAGGGCCCAGCATGGACCACAACATACTGCAAGATCTGCTGAAAACATGACTGCTGCGCAAGAGAGTGTTCAAAACAATCCATCAACCTCAATTCGATTCCGTGCTCAGGAGCTTGGTCTTCAAAAAACAACAACACACGTAAAATGTGTGAGAATGTAATGAAAAATGTGCTCAAAAGGGCTCGCATTTGTGAGGCTAACAGAGGCGGACATTTATCTGCTATTGTATTCCATACATAATTGCCAGCATTAAATAAAACATTTATCAATATAAGATCCATTCTCTTTCATCTAATCAAAAATTAGTGTACAATAAAAAAAAAAAATAGTATACCTTCCCGACAGACACCCTGTAAATGTGTATCGATCCTTCTGGCACCAGGTACACACATTTTCTAAAGTGCAATTTATTTCCTGTAACTCCTAAGTCGTAGATAGCAGCAATCTATTTTTGGGTCTTCTGGTATCTTCCACACAAATTGGACGATTTTTTTAAATTTGATCTTTTCCCTACAAAAATTTCTAAATATCGACAAGTATTCACACCACCACTGGTAGCTCCATTACCTATTACGCTGTTGTACTGAATTCAATCAAATTCACGTTCGTTACACGTTTGGTAAGGTAATTCATGAGATTAAAAAGCGGATTGCCAAACCACTTCTGGAACCATCCATAGAAATTGGCCAATTTATCGAAACTGCCAGTCAAAATCCCCAATTCGTTAGTGTTGTTTCTTACGTTTTATCACTTCTGTTGCATTATCATCATTATTATCATTATTCTTACTGATGCCTGCCATAAAAATTACCTAATTAAATATTTCTAGGGTCACATCTTTTATTCTATATTATTTGACTCGCTTTAGTTGTTTTCAAAGTTAATTTTTCAGAAGTCTTCAGTGAGTTATATTTTTGCTTTTTTCATAACGCTTCAATTGAGATCTTAGTGATATCCATGACAATTCTGGCTCCCACATACAAACGAATGACAGAAAAAGAATTTCGGGAGAAGACATATGCAAGTTAGGATGCTAATTTGTAAAAATTTAACTCTAATATATTTATTTAAATTTATTATTAAATTTTGTTACAGCAAAACGCTAAAATTAAGGCAGGTAAAAATTTAATTTTTACATTTGGAAGAAATCCAGTTGAAGGTGTGTTCAGTTACCTTTTGTAACGTTTTACGTTTTTCATTTAATTCGCTACGTTCATGTGGAATTAGAAGTTTGCGTTCAACAGCAATTAGCTAAATGCTTATCATACAATTAGCCCAACATGAAACATTTTGCATTAGTAAACAATTCATTCAGCTATTCCAAATTAATTAGTGTAATATTAGTTGGTAACCACCTCTACAGACGCAGTGTTTTGGCTTTTAATTTTATATTTCAGTGTGCATTGCGTGCCCGGTAAGTTTAGCGCAAAGTTTGCAGAAAATATTCACAACGAATACAGCATACCGCTAAACTGAAGTTATAATATAAGTTATAGTAAAAAGAAATTCATTATTCTTCCAATAGATGTCTTTAGTATCTGTATCTCGCGTTATACGAGTATAGCGTTAGAATGAAAATACTTCATACTCAAAAACTAACTTAGATAGTTTTGTGATTACAGTATTGTTTACTCAGAGATGGATACCAGCAAATAGGAAACATATTGTACAAACATGAAAAGTGTATGTGGTCCTGACACTGTAACAACCAATCATGGTTGCTTTCGTCGATTCCATCCCGGTAATGTTGATGTCAGAGATGTATCAAGTTCTGGAAGGCCAATTATGGAAAACGTCGACATAATGATGATAATTGCCAACTCCGACTGCCACGTAAAAAGGAGCGGAAGGGGTTTTGGAGTTTTCCTCGCCTCCCACCGATAGTATAGACCGTTTCATCTACCTGGGTCGCCCCACCGGCAGGTATGTGAAAATTTGCCGTCTGTACTATTTTCGCTACAGGAGAACCAATCCCGTGAAGTAGCATTTTAGCTGCGCAGCTTCCACCGGTGAGTTTGGCCGGTAGCGTGGGGATTAGGAGGCTTCGGAATAGAGTTCCTGCCCGATCATTTGAAGTTGGACCCCTAATGAGAGCACCATACGGGTTGTTGATTAAAACCAGAATCGGCTGGTAGAGTCTTTGTGCTGGAATGTAAAGTTGCATTAAATCAAGCGCTACAGACCCATAGAGTATCAGAGGTGGTAAGATAGTCTTCACCTCCGTCAATGGGGATTATGTTCTGTACTATCATAATCGCTTTGGTATCTTCTAACCGGAAGAAAGGGCCAACAATTGCAAAATTGCTCCCAAAAATGTCTGTTCCTAGTCCAAGTCAACTTGGATATCCCAGGGGATCGCTGGCAATCGCATTGTAAAATGTCAAGCGTGAAAAGACACCGTAGGTAAGGCCTTCACTGCTAAACCCATGTAAAACCCTCGTGGATTTTGTCACGTAAAAACAATTTCGATTACCCAGAAACTAAATATTGCACGAAAAAAACAATTTGAAAGCACTTGAATACAAACTGAATATTGCACGAAAAAAAAAAAACAATTTGAAACCACTTGAATACAACTGGAGACAAAAAGAAGTTCAATGTATTGGTGTCATACGAGTTAACGCATTAAATTTGTATTTGAGAACTGTTGCCAAATCTCTAAAAAATTGATCTATTTCTGAGCGGATGATGACTGACTTACGACAACATCAAGTGAAAACGGCTGGAGTAGGATTACGGTGAGTCCGTGCAAACGGTGGAAAAGTCAGTATTTATAGACAGGAAGGTTTTAATGTGCATTTGGTCGGCTTGGTACTGTGAATTGATCCCCTATGGCCCATGTCTTAGTTCGAGCCTGTACTGTCAACAATTGAAATGCCTGAAGGACATATACTTCTGGAGGAAGTTAATCAAACGGAGAAGGAATGCGTTCCATCAGGACAACGCCAGACCACACACATCGATAGCGACTCCCCAAAAGTTCAAGGAACTTGACTGGATGTACTTATGTGATAAATGATTCACACCTTTTTCTGTGTATGGCACAAGATTTTACCGGTCAAGAATTTGCCTCAAAAGAAGTTTGGGAAAATCGACTGTCTCGGTTTTTTCCAAAAGGGGGATCGGATTTCTTTGAAGAAGTCATAAATGAATTATCTTCAAACGGCCAACCAGTTACCAAACAAAATGGTGCATATTTGAACTAAATCGAATCATTCTATCTATGCTAAATAAAGCCTTCAATATCATGCAACATTAATGGCATACATTTTACTGCGCTTTATACAAAATTAGTAGTACAGTTTATGCTTGATTCATTGTAGCAAAATATACATCTGCAAATTGCCACATCATTTTTGCGAAGCTAAAACGTAGACATATAGTTTAGGACGTAGCTATTCAAAAATCTAAAGATACACCTTTACAACTAGAAAAGAAAGTGTGCTGCAGTTGCTGCTGTACTTTCTTGTATGCTAACTATACTAGCAACTTTGATTCAAGTTCCACATATTGAAAAAGCATTGCAATCGCATAGCATAAAATGAAAGCAAAATTGAATGAAATTGAAAAAAACTACAAAGTGACTGCAAGTGAAATTAAGTTGTCACGCCTTTAACATCACTGCCAGTTGTGAGAACGATGACAGGGCGTTTTGGTTATTTCAGGGAAAGTGGTTGCAACCTGAGCTGTGCTTCAATTGTCAAACACGCAAATGACAGGTAATTATTGGGCAACATGCTGTAGGAATAAATTGTTTTAGCAATACTTTTCCCCTTTCTGCACGAAGCCCAATCAAAAGGAAAAAGTAGAACAAAATTGATTTCCAAATAACAAAACATGAAATCCAGCAATATGGAATGAGTAACAAAAAACGATATAATGTCACAATGCAGGGGTAGCATGTGAAACTATTTGGTGCATATGTAAGTTCAACCAGATCAGAAATTTCGGTAAGCTGAACTGACTTACTTTATATACCTTAGCCAAATGAACTTTTGCGTTGTTACTAAAAGAGTCCTGCAAGTTGCCGGGTACTTATTAAAAAATGGTCTGGACAGCAAGACCTAATGAGTGTTAAATTAATGGAACTGAATCAAATATGGGAATATGTGTTTTTAATCGAAAGGGCCCATCGACGTTGCTCATTTACAATCAACGGATAAGTAAGATCTGGTAAAATATCACCATACGCCAAGTTTTAAGAAGTTCCATAAAAGTGTGTGACAGGTATCAAATCCACCAGTCAGCCAGCCAACAGACGGATATCGTTCAATCGACATAAAAAGTCACAGAACTCAATCAAAGATAACTGGAACCTTTAAAGCTTCCTACCGGATGTTAAATATTTACTTATCATACTCGCAAAAGTACAGCTCGTATTTGCCAGGAATTTCAGTCAGGAAACTAACTCACATATACTTTCACCCAATGCCATTTCCATTTATGGAACAATGTGTGGAATGCCGGAATCCAGGAGAATTTAAACGCTATTGATAACAATTTAAACTAAACCAGTCTACGCATTTGTGTCTGCAGGAAGAAACTTAAATTTTTTGAATGTGTTAAGGAGATACTCGACTGGGCATTGTACTGCAGCCCATTTTTTCTTCTTAAAGAAAGAAAGCTTTTTAAACAAATGACGTGCATCAAATGCGGCTGAATTGAATACGACACCTTAAAATATTTGATATGAAGAGTGTATGCGTAAAACCGGTTATTTTTACATAACTCTCACAAGAGCGGTGATTATTTGGTCGATCTTCCCAACTTTTGTAGACACTGCAAAGCAATGCTAATTAAATAAGCTAAGTTTCTATAGTCTATGAGTTAGTAGTTAGAAGAAAAATTATACTTCAAAAAACTGGTCGATTTGTATGGCAGGTACATGAAGGGGCGAGGCAATACAGACAATTTTCATTCTCAAACACAACATTAGCGAACCTTTAACGTGCAACAAATTTGACGGCATCTGGTGTAACTGTATAGAATAAACGCATCTAAAAATATATGACTTAAATAGGACATTTGCGTGGAAGGTATCAGAAGAGGTATAGTTAACCGATCGGTTTTTTTTTCAGATTTTCTATTCCAAACTAAGATTTACGTCTCTACTCTCTGTGAACTAGAAGTTGCAGAGAACAATTTGAATTTACAAATTCCGTCAATTTGTATGGGGGATACTAGAATGGGTAAACCGATGCAGGCCGCTTAAAACTATCGGCTTCAATATGACAAAATATAAGGCATTGCAAAAAAAATTATTATTTTTCCAATAGATGGTTTTGGTAATCTGTAATATGGATTTCATAAGTGCGATTGGGTTCTGCTAGATGGCGTTAAGAAGATAAGACTCACAAAATGCCTCACACAGTTTAACACTTTCAGATCCCTGTCAAAATGGACACTGGGATGGAGGAAATACAGTATTTCTTTAATAAATGCGAAAAAGCAAAGCAGGAGGCTAAAAATGTGATCCTGATACTGTAACAGACAATAACACGCAATTTTAATATTGTTAATTCCTTTTCGGTGATTTTGATGTCATAGGTGCATCACATTCTTGAAAGCCAATTTGTTGAAAATGGCGATAAAATAAAGGAAAACGTCAAGTCCGACCATTATGTAAGTACTATTTCCATTGCCTAGGAGTTAAACATTGCACAAAAAATCATTTGAAGCCACCGGAATATGGCTGGATAAAAACAAAAGTTCGATGTATGGGTGCCATTGGAATTTACATAAAAAAACTTAATAGACTAAATTTTCATCTTCGAACCGCAAGAAAATTGCTCCATTTCTCAAGCGAATGGTCACTATTGATGAAAAGTTGGTTTACTTACGACAACGTCAAGCGAAAACGGTTGTGGGTAAATAGTAGGCTAAAACAGAGGCTAGGCCGGAATTGATGATCAGAAGGATTTTGCTAATTTTGCTAGAAATTGAAATTAATTCTGCTAGAATTGATAGGTCATATACTATGACCTATCTCACTGCTCAACTCTTAGTTGGGGCCTGCACTGTCAATAATTGGGACGTTTGAAGGAAGCAATTGCATAGAAGCGACAGGTTTGACAATAGGAGAGGACTTTTATTCCATCAAGACAACGACACATCGATAAAGACTCATCAAGAGCTCCGGCAGCTTGGTTGGGAGATTCTTATGTATTCACCTTATAGACCGAAATTAGTTATTAGTGATTACCACCTTTTCCTGCATATGTCGAATATTTTTGGTAGTTGAAAATTCGTTTCAGGACGAGCCTGTGTAAATCGACTACCTCGTTATTTTGTTAATAAGAACGAGGTTTTCTAGGAAAGTTTCTAATGGAATTACTTTCAAAGTGGCAACGAGTAAATCACTTCTTTCTAACTTTGATAATCAAAGTCTCCAATGTCAATTATAATGGACACATTATATTGTTAAACTATTGCAAGTTTTAAGAAATTTCATAGGGATTTACGGTAGTTATTGTCCCTATCAAATGATATACATCTTCATTCCTTCGTTTGAAGATATAAAATGTGTTTGATGCGTATAGTATCAACGCCATACGCCTGGCTGATTGTACTTTATACTACATTATGGTGATATCGCAATTCAACCGTATTTAGCGCACATCTTTTACTTATAGTAAGAAAACGCAAATTTCACTAAATGTGGATCACATCAATTTACGATATACAACTCCTATACAAGTCGATGACAGTCTATCTATATCACCGACCATGGCGCTATGGCTAGTACACGCAACCATTGTTCGCATGATTGCAGGTTCAATTCTCCTATCATTATATGAGTGGTGGTCCTCCCTACAAATGACCGATTTATTTCATTTATTATATTTATTTTAGTTGCACTATATTTAATGAAATCGCGTACATTTAAAACGTTTATATAGGTAGAAATATAGTCTCAAAATGAAAAGAGAGCGCATTGCAAAGCCTTTCTGGTACCTTCTGCGTAAATTGAAATTCAGTTTTTCGTGTGTGATTCCTGTACAAACTACTCTTTTAGCCCATATACACCTAGCTTCATATCCTTCAAACTGTTGTATTGAATTTTGTTAAATTTAGCTTGCGTCACCGGTTTGGTAAACCAAATTTTAAGAATGCAAACGGTGAGCACCGTCTGATCACATCTGGTAAGTCCCATACAACTTTTCTGATTTATCGAAGTTTAATTTTTGCAAATAAACCTAAATGTTTGTACATTGCAAGACTATATGATTATAGAAGATTTGAAAAAAAACACGACCGGAAACCACGTCCTTTCTGGTAGAACCCTGCAAATTACCTACTTTAAATTAGATGTTGCTAGATTTATATCTTTCACTCAGTTTCACTTAATATAATTTAATATGCACCAGCGATTTAGTAAAATTAGTTAGGTGAATGAGAATAGATTGAACTGCCAAGCTCGTTTTTGGCGTCGCACACAAACAGCCCTAACTCTGAGTACTTTTTGATAATAACTCCATCTTACACGCTTCACACTTTTGCACCAACGCAAATAGAGCTGGGCTAAGGTATCAAACTTGGTGCGATGAATTGGAGGAGTAGTGCAGAAGATCAAAGCGCTTGAAATTATTTTCTACGGGCGGCGTATAAAAGATAAGAACGTCTGTTCCAGTCGCCACCTAAGAAGAAGAAGAAGGTATGTTTAAGACAGTTCACCTGACTGAAATGTCTGTACTGGTTTCCGATAAGGCTGCTTTCTTTCTTGTCAGCCTGCGAAATCACGCTAGAATTAGCTGTAGAATTACGTATCTGCTGAATAACACTGTATGAAGGATGTACGAAATATTAAGTTCAAAATTCAAAAGTTTTTCAAGATTTTTTAAGTAGATAGTGAGCGATGTCCGTCTGGCTGGCTGGCAGACACTATAACTCTCAAATCTTTATGAAACTACTTGAAACTTGGCACAGGGTAATATTTTGTCAGACAACAGTCCAGGATTATAATCGGGCTTTAACTGATTTTCCGAAATTCAATGCCAATGCCTGCCAATAACCCTTAATTCGTTGATTGGAGTAAACCAAATTCCTATCTATTGTTCTGACACGCATTGCTTGCCAAAATTTAGAAAGATCGTCCTTTCAGTCAATTGTCTGGTATTCGGTCAAATTCGGCCCAAATTATGCCTCTCTTAAACTTAGTTCTGAGCGTGAAAATTGATTTGTACTCTCCGATACAAATGATTGATTCAATCTATATATTTCTAGATTCATAATTTATATTCAGGTGCACAAAATTTCTATCAAATTTGGAACATGTTGAGTCTTTGCTAAGGGGCGGTCTGAAAGTAAAAATAGACGGCATTGTCACATCCGTTCTGGTACATCCATTTGTAATTTGTACTTAGCAGGTTGCAATATACTACATTCCTGTTCAATGAATTGACTAATAATTCTCTATAAAGTTTGAGAAAAATCAAGCAATTGACCGCGAACATTCTGGTACTTTTAATGAAAGTGACATATATAACCCACATATGCCAAGTCCCATTTCTTTTCAACACTTGTACAAAAGTCACTCAAATTCAAGGCTGATGTGTTCGCTGAAAGAGATTTGATGAAATTCTTTATCGATAAAAAATATTGTAACAACGTGTTATCTATTAAGTGGTTTCAAAACTGCTAGTTTGGTATGGCTGTAAGCTGTTAAGTACCTGTCATCTGAAGTGTTATTTATGTAGTGAAAGGTTTGCCATTTACGAATATGGATCGTTTAGCAACCGAAGACTGTGAAGCAATAGTTAAAACTTATTACAAAAGTGGTGATTCAAACGTGGGCTTTCAATCGAAAAAAGTTTAACTTTACTTTTGAAACCGAAAAATCTACAATAATAATGGATGATGAACATTTATCATTGTAAGAATAATTATAACACCATAACATGTACATCCCTGTTCCACAGGAGAATGGGGTACTTTAAGTTTTGCTCTTAAAAAGCTATTATTAGCAACAACCAGAAGAATTTCTTAAATACATCTCGACTTTTGACCTTCGGCTTTGTGTTTCCAGGAAATGCTGTCGAACATCCAATAAGCACGCGAATAGTCCCAGTAATCTAAGTAAACTATTAAGTCATCTTGTCTTCGGCAAATTTATAACGTCCCATACAGAAACTCAACTTTTATATCAACTTAGTGAACCTTGACGGATCCAACATTTATTATGTGCACAACTAAGTTGTCGCTGTTTACCAATAGATGGTGCCAGCTATAAGTGCTAGTCTTTTCTGCCATAACCTAAACGTCATGGGGCAAGCTTAAGCATACGATAAACATAACGCCCCAACACAACAGTGATTTTCTTTTGATGTGTTGGTTGTGTGAATATGTATGATTTTGTGCCAAATAATCGTCATATGCGGGAAGTATTGATTTCCTTCTTTCAATTGAAGAAAACGGCGGCTAAAGCTCATCGAGAGCTTCATAACGTTTACGAAGATGCTGCTTTAGGTGAAACAATGTGTCGATATTGGTTGCGTCGCTTTAAAGATGGTGATTTTGATGTTGATGGCCATTCGAGTGAAGGAAAACGAAAAACCTTCGAAGACACTATTGACGGCATTGCGTGATGGAAATACGTGTCAAACGCACATAGAGCTTGCTTCAGTATTAACAGTTACCCGCCAAGCCATTTTCAAGCGATTGCATGTGTTAGGTATGATTCAAAAGCAAGGAACTTGGGTTCTTTATGAGTTGAAGCCAAGGGACGTTAAGTGATATTTATTCGCCTGTGAACAACTGTTTCAGCGGCCAAAAAGGAAGTGTTTTCTTAATCATATTGTAAGGGGTGATGAAAAATACATATAGATTAATTACAGCAATCCAAAGAAGAGAAAGTCATGGAGGCTGCCCGGTCATCCTCTGTTGGTGGGACTAGGTCGGTGTTATTTATACGAGCTATTGAAGCCAAACGAAACCATCACGAGGGATCGGTACCGACTTAAATGCGATTGAGCCGAGCCGAAGAGCCACGAAAAAGTGATTCTTCAGCTTGACAACGCTCGGCCTCACGAGGCCGAGCCTATTAAAACCTACATGGAAACGCTGAAATGGAAACTTTTACCCTCTACCAAACTCTCCAGATACTGCGCCGTCCAATTATCACTTGGTCCGTTCGATTAGATGACAACACAGACATTATATGAACCACTGCTTAAGGATGTGCGCCTGAAATGTTCGGACTCTTTCCGATCGGCAGATATTCTTGATAAACACCAAGCTAATATCGCCGTTATGCAGAAGATATGACAAGCTGCAAATGGATTCACTCGACGGAAAAACTGTGGCAACCATTCGATTGGGATATGGATTTGTAGTGACAAATAGACTTGGACACATTGTCTTGCGGTTCAGTCTCCATTAATGTGGCAACTGTGGCAACCATTGGATGGGGATGTAGATTTGTAGTGGCAAATAAACTTGCGCACATTTTCTTGCGGTTCAGTTACCATTAATGTTAGGTATTTTTTTATTCAACTGATTCGTGCATACGCTCTACGAAGGCAAAATCAGTGATGCATTAAATGATATATTATTTTAATAAATATGTTATTATAATGAATAATAATTTTATGAAAATACTCTGGAAAGTTATAAAACCAGAATAGTAAAGAAAGAAAGATATTCATAGTCCAATAGCAGCGATAATGAACTCAGATTTGCTTTTTTGCCGTAGCGAATAATGAGTCAACATATTTCAATTATATGAAACTGCTCTAGGAGAGATCTGGAAGGAAGATGCCGGAAAATTTAACCGCACAGATTCCCCAGAAATGTATTGACAAGACAACCTTGTTATCATCTGTTTACAAGACGGAAACCAAGACTGACCAAGTGGTAATGGATGGATTGAAGGCACGTTTTCTGTATCATATGTTATCCATGACGCCATCACATATCGAGATTGTCGACTTGAGATTGAGTAGCAGAAATTCTACAAAGAAATCTATAAATTTGTAAGGACCATATTCATGGCATGACAATATCCGTAAAACCAATACGAGCATAAAGGGTAATCGCTCAGGTGCACCATATTGTAGTGGCGTACGACATACCTCCCCACTTTGTTTACACAATACTTGTTTTAATTGTTTTGATATACTGTAAGTGTATTCCGCTTTTATTATAATTTGTCAACCTTTATTCAAAAACTTTAGAAAAAAAAAATTGTCTACTAGAATAGACCCGGATATTAAGCGTATTTCTTTAATTGAGTAACATTCGTAGAACACGATTTTGAAATCTACATTGGCGATCCTGCCAGACTGAAATACTCGAAACACGAACTCGAAGGGATTCTGTTATGGATTCGTTGCCTGTGTTGTTAAGAAATTTCAAGACATATTCCAGAGCTCCTGCAGTTCCCTTGAAGAGACGCAGTGGCCATTGAAAATATAACAAAATAAGTTTTACTTTTCTATGGAAACATATACGTAAATGTTAGTTATAGCCGCCAACTTTGATTTAAATTTATCCTTGTAAACGCCATTGAATAATTCCTACTAAAATCTATCTCCTGTTCTCACTCCGGATTTAGGCTCACAAATTTCCTAATACGAATAGGTCAAATGGATCCGATATTGAGAATGGGCTTGCTAGAGCAGAATTTTCTACCTCAGTTAAACTTCCATCTCTCTGTATCAACCACTCAGAAGCTTAATTTATTCACATTGTGACTTTATTTAGTATGAAAAAAATTAGTAATGATAATACAAAGAATGAACATCTGACAGTTTCACTTCAACAAAAGGTTATTATGCCTATAATTGATATTACTTAGAGGCCGCCGGCTAAAAATCGCTACACTGCTCTTAAAAATAAGCTTTTGGAACTCCATTCTCTCAGTGAACAGATAAAACTTAATAAATTGTTATCCGATGTGGAAATACGAGATCGGAAACCTTTTGAATTTTATTGATCTCTAATTCAATTGGCCAGACAAAGGATTAAGGATTTGGTCAAAACCTTGTGTTTAGATAACTGTCATAAATGCTCAATACATCTTTGGTATGTAGGTCTTAAGGTTGGCTGACAACATATAGCAGGTTGCTAATAAAGTGGGGATTTATGTTGTGGATCTCTATTATAAGATTCAATATTAATTGGGTATAAAGGAGGTCGTAGACAATCTAGCTAAAATAGCATCAGTCATGTACGAACAATTTGGTAGACTATCAATGGATTTGGCGTCCATGAAAACGCCAATTGATGTTTTTCAAAAATTTCCTTACATGAGTAGAAATGTATCTAGGGGATGATTTGCAAATCGCATTTGGTTATGTCGCTTCTATTGTCGGTTCGGTAGTAAAACTAAGCGATGTGAGCAATCATGTTCATTTGTCTTACAAGATCAAGAAAACTAAACACCCCCAGTGTTCGCAGCGATCGATAACGGATTGATCAATTGTACACGTCGCCTTTTCGTATAGATAGGGAGAATAAATTGCGCTATTTAATGGAGAGTAGAGCAGAAATCATTGTTTTACCTCTAATATGAGAACGGTGCCATTTTCATAAAGCCTTAAAACTAGCATTTTAGAGTTTCCGTAATATTATTGTAGTGGCATTTACCATTTTTTTATAACATTACATTAATTTTGTGATTTGTTCCACAGTTAAAACTTAACAATACCGAAATTTTTGGTCAAGTAAACTGAACAATAAAAGGAGAATGAACAGTCGTTTGTCTCATTCATGAGATGCAAAAAATGAGATGAGTTTCTTTGTTTGCATGTCTTTCATCCAACTGTACTAACTTCAGTATAATTCCGTAAGTACAAGGCTTTTATTGAACTTAGTTCTGCGAAGGAAAATGGTCTGCATTGCCGCTTTCCTTAAGGTGCCTCGCATATTAATTAGCTGGTGCGACAAAATTAATGGTTTCCCTAAAATGTATTTGTGCAAGCCAGTAATTAAGTTCACTAAGTTATAATTATGCTTTTTTACGGTGCTTTAATTTCTTAATATTTCTTTTACGTTAACGTAAAAGGTATTTGGGTACAATTATGGATAAGTTGACTGAAATTTCAGTACTGATAATATTGCCTACGCCTCATTAATGTTGACCTTTTGAGCTTCCGCAAATATGTAGCATAATGTAATATGTGGTATAATTAATGATTTAATGATGATGTTTGAATTTCCAACAATTATTTCTGATCCAATAGAATGTGTAATTCTAATTCCATGATTTCAGGTTCGACCGTCTGTGGTACAATTTTTGTCACTTCTCTTTCTTGCTCATATCCTAAAAGTGCTAAACTACACCGCAGGAGGTGGAGGAAGAAGAGAAAGAAAACACTTCTTAACAATTATTCTTAGTAATTCTAGCTTCAGCCATTTGGTTCAAGTAATGACACACTATTAGTTTCCTTTGCGAGAAAATTTAGAAAATTTGACCAAGTAGCCTGGTCCCTTTTGGAACCTGCCGTATAAATGATAGATTTCGATGAAATGTATAGGTTGATACTACCAAAATTGTATTTAATATCCAGAAGGAAACGTTTAAATGTAAAATGTGTTTCATAACTTTTTAATTCAATTGAACGATATCTGTCTGTCTTACTGGTTGTTGGTTGGATTGATGAATGATAGTAGATTTGCTAACGACAGTAACTATTTGTGAAATTTCTTAAAGCTACGCAAATATCAATATTGACAGGTCGAATTAATGGGATTGTTAATAGGTTGTATCGAGCCTCCTTCTGGTGACTCCCACACAAATTCACTGGTTTTCTGAGATTTAATTTGTTTCCTTTAACTCATAATTCGTTGACTGCAGTAAACTGAATTTTTGTCCACGATTAGCCGCATCCCTTCTGGTATCTCCGATACAAATGCCAGATTAAAGCCAAATATCCTTATGGAATTATATATGGAATTCAGTCAAACTTGTCACACGTCGTGCCTTTCATTAACTTGGTTCTGAAAGTTGCAATTAATGTCATTGCCACGCCTATTGGTGTAGTTTACATACAAGTAATAGGTTTCATATATACATATATTCTTAAGTTCATATCCTTTATTTAGGTAAACAAAATTCAGTCAAATTTATTACACGTAAAGTGTTCGCTAAAATACGGTCGGTCAGCATTCTGTTTTTAGACTCACTCAAAGGAACATGCAGTTCAACCACGATTTCAAACGTAACAGTTTGAGAAGCATTTACAAGACTTGTCGATTACTCGATGTAACATATCTGCAAACATATTTAATAATTTAATTTACAGGGAAGGTGTAAGAATTGGTGGGATTATCCGCTAGATTTTTCACGTTCAATTGAGCATTGTAAATTAATACAATTGACAAAAATTTAATTTACCGACTTCTATAAGTTAGAGTTTGTAGGGGGAAATTTTTGTTTTTGAATAAATAGTTCAATTTGTACGGGAATGATCACGGCAATGCGGTCCATTTTCATATCCAGAACTAAGCATATTCAACGCATAAAGTTTGCCAACTTTGACTGAATTAAGTGCAACTGCTTGAAAGATATAAAGGTAGGAAAAATATGGGTAAAATGGTTTATTTGTTTGGGTGACACCAGAAGGGGCGTGGTTAACTTTGTACGGAAATGGGCACGGCAATGCGGTCCATTTTCATACCCAGAACTTAGCATATTCAACGCAACTGTTTGAAAGATAAGAATGTAAGAAAAATGGTTTATTTGTTTGGCTGACACCAGAAGGGGCGTGGTTAACTTTGTACGGAAATGGGCACGGCAATACGGACCATTTTCATACCCAGAACTTAGTATATTCAACGCAACTGCTTGAAAGATATGAATGTAAGAAAAATGGTTTATTTGTTTGGGTGTTACCAGAAGGGACGTGGTTAACTTTGGTCACAATTTTACACACTTTATGAGAAAAATTGAATTTGGGAAAACGGATCAATTTGTATGGGACATAACAGAAGTGGCGAAGTGATGTGATGATTGGAATTGCGGAGGAAACATTTGAATTTGGAAAAATAAACAAATACGAGTAAGTATGGGGGAATACCAGGAGGGTTGTTACATTTGGACCCTATTCTAATAAACCTTTAACATATACCAAATTCGAATAAACTCAGGGTAACTGGATAAATTTACATAAGAATATATGGGTTAAACTTGTAATTTGTATCAGATCCACCATGAGGAGAATAGCCTACTGATAGTTTTTTTTCTAATTTTACCTACAATTCTAGAATTATCATTATCACGAATTAGAAGTTACAGAGGAAATACTGAATTTCGGAACATCGGTCAATTTGTGGAGGTACTGTAAGGTGAGGGTGGATATAGCCCACACACTTTGGATATAGCCCATTTACAATTGAAGTGGCAAAATATTAGACAATTTTTTGAAGTTTCATCAAGATGTGCGGCAGTTATCGTGTGTATCAGCCAGTCAGTCAGATAGAGGGTTTTAAAAATCATGAAACTTATTTGACCAAAATATATTTCATGCCTAACACGCTTCCTTCTCGATGTTATATTCGTTCCATATCAAGTGACTTGTACCTCCCTATCTTCGGATGAAGTTGTAAAAATTGACTTTTTTTAAACTCGCTGTTCTCCAATAGCCATTCTCTAATCTCGTTCAGGCCCATCTTGATCACACAGTTGCAATAAAAATGAACCGTGATAAATTGCCAGAAGTTGAACAGTTTTGAGCTCAATCGGGCCAACATAGGAGAAAAACTGACTAAACGGTTGAGGTCTACGATATTAACTATAACTATCGAAATTGTCAAGAAGGGAAACTACCTCCGGAAATAGTAAATAAATTTTAGAGTAATTCAACTTCCAGTTTGTTCTGAATTGATAGTGAACATTTCCTATTTAATCATAAAATATCAAACGCATTCAAAATTCTTTTAATAAATACAGCAATTTTGTTGATACTATATAAATTACACTTTTTGCTTAGCAATTGGTATTGAATATTTCCTTTGTAATATTGATTGAAAAGCTTCATCCGAACCGATAGCAAACTTGCCGTAAGGATCATCTCGTCCAACAATGTAATTATTTGTTTCTATTTAAATCAAAAGTAAACCAAATTTGTTTATGGGGAATCAATTATGCATTAAATTCATTTAGCATTCACGTCAAATAGACAGACTACTTTTACAACAACGGAATCGAATTCTAAACATCTTTTTTTTCTACTCCCCCAATATCCCATTTGGCATTCTCTATAAACGGAATGTAGAGTGTGGCGAATGCTCAATAGAAAAGCAATACGAGTAATGAAAGTTTTAAAAACACAATGTCGCAGTTGTCATTGCAATCATCAGTGCAACGTCGCTATCATCAGTTTTGGGTTAACAGAATCGGTAGAATCCATAGAATTCAAACATGTATCCTTGTATGTATGCATATGTACGAGTATGTCAACCTATATAAACGCCACCGCGTACATCTCACCATCAATTGCCAAACACAAAAGGCACTGAAAGGTGTAGGCTACCAGCGCAGTACTCTGCGGAGGAGGAGTGAGCGACTGGTATTGAAATGTTGAGGTTGTTTTCATTGCTGGTGTTACAATGTTTATAGTAACAACAACAACTACAACACTATGCATGGGTATGCATGTGGCTGATGTAGTTGACGTTGTGGATTCGAGCTCGTCAACTGAAAAAAAAAAATCATTTTTTCCGCTCTGTGTCTGTTAATTGGCACACATTTCAATATAATCACAGATACGCGTACACACATACTCATCCAAGCAAAATGGCAACTTTTCACACTCTCTGCTTGCTACTTCAAACGAAGAAGAGGAAACCAAACAAAGGACATTACCATGTGAACGCATATAAGTGCACAGTGTATCTCCAAAAATGTGCAACATGTAATTCAACTATAGTACTACATCGCCAAATAAGATGAAATTTTTCTTTTCCTTATTGAAATAAACGTTATATTGAGAACTGACAAGTAAATTCATAAGTGTAAAAATAAATGGGGTTCTTGAATAATTTTTCGAACTTCAAACCTTTTCCCTAACAAGTGTAGATACACTGGTAAAAATATAAATTGAACAACTTTGCAAAATTAATCATCTACGGGTTGGCGCTCCAATTGCAACACAAAAGGAAATTCAAATAACTTTTCTTTTTATCACTGTATTTCATTTATTAATTTTTGTTTATTGTATAGAAAATTCAATTTTATTTCATACAATTAATTGGCTTCGAAAGAACATTATTCACTGCGGGATCGCCTTAGTTATATGTAGTTTTAATGGACCGCTTCAATTTAGTCAAATTTCCAAGTTTCGTTTTGTGCACCTCCTGCTTGACATAACCCCCAATACGGATACGTCTTCGACGCAGTTCTAACTAAAAAAACTCCTTCAACATCTTTAAATAAATGCTGACAGCCTACAGTTGACAGTAGCACGATTCGTGGGCCACCCTGTGTATATATAAAGATATTGCGTTACTGATTGATTGACTGACTGACTGCTCATAACCTAGATCAAACGACTAAATGAAAATTTGAGCTATCGTTATGAAGTGATTTTTCGAAATTTGTATTTTTACAGGTAAAAATAAAATCATTTTGGCTAGAAAGAAAATCAAGCGGCTAGTTCTAGAATCATGAAAATCGGTGGCCGTATTCTGCTTCCAGAGTTAGAACGCAAAAGCAAGTGATTTTTTCTAAATTCTTGCCATTTAGCGTGAAATAAATAAAATAAAAAAAGCCAAATGCATTACGATCGCTAATTACTTAATATGAACATTGCTGTTATTATGTACGCACGCGATTAAAACGTATATTTCGAAATCTTCAATTTATTGGGGATTTACGATTAAAAAAAAGCTCAAAAGTGGCACCCTGGACTCGAACAAACAGCAGGTTAAGTTGAAGTCAAGACGTTGAGGGTGTACTTTCCCTAGTCAGGATATGCGCGCGATGAGAAAAAATTTTGGGAAATACGCACTTTTAGGAGGGAAATACAGTGATTAAAGAGCTAAAAACGAGGGACCATCATCAAAGTAGCACTGCAGAGGAATTCCACTTCTGAGTTAATTTGTATTTAAAATGTAGAGTAACGCGTACATAGTAGAGGACACTTGCTAGTTACATGTAAGTATTTACGAGTATATAGCATTTTTTCGATACATGGCTATAGTAACATTCATCTCGTTTTGTATAAGTTCAATCATGTTACGCATAAAGGCGATATAAGTTTTCGTACCCAAAACTACTCTAGTTGGCTTAAACATAAGTGTGCTTATGGTTTCGCCGATTTCATTCCGCTAAAATAATAAAAATTGTTATGTCCGACCATAATAATATATAAGGGTGTCCCAATAATAACGCAAGGTTTAAATGACTGATGCAGCAATTGAATTGCAGCAATTCATTTCTTCAATTCTAGGCACGAAAAAACTGGTTATCATTTCGCGATACCGAACACCATTGACTGTTTGCGCTTGACATGCCTCATTTTCATAAAAAAGGTCCAATGATTCCTCCAGCCCAAAATCCACACCACACAGTGACAGGTTGAGGATGCATTTGCTTCTCGTGAATCACTCGAGGATTTTCTTCACCTCAAATGGGACAATTCTGTCTACTGACGAAGCCATCAAGATGGAAATGGGCCTCGTGACTGAAAATGATTTTATCGGCAAAATCAGCATTTTCATGTTGTCTCTCCAATACCCAATTAACGAACTCCCTTCGCTGTCCATGGTCAGCTGGCTTCAGTTCCTGAGTCAATTGAACTTTGTATACATGAAGATGCAAATCTTTCGTCAAAATTCGCTGCATAGTGGATTTGGAGACACTAATTTGCTGAGTTCGGTGTCAAATTCAGGTAGATGGAGTTCGAGCGACATCATCACGTACAGCTGCGACATTTTCGGTCGATCGACCTGGTCGAAGGCGCGTTGTTGTCTTTACATTACTAACAGACCCAGTTTTTGCGAATTTATCCATTAAACTCTTTACAGTTGGTTCTTTTGGAGCATTATTGTGACCCCAAATTGATTACAATTTGCGAACTGTAGCCGCAAAACTTTCACCATTTTGGTAAAACAATTTCACAATGAGAATGCGTTGTTCAATCGTGTAGCGCTCCATTTTTACTAACCTCGTACCTTCTATTAGCAAACAATAGCAATTGTTCAAATGTCAAACAATGACACTTCGAATGGCGCCAAATTAAAATCTTGCGTTCTTGTTTGGACACCCTTTATATATATGTATATTATCATTTATATAAAATAATGTAATTGCCGTTTTAATTACCTAGAAGCTACTCGAATGAGGCTGGAATAAGAAGGGAGCTCGAAACGCGAGTAACACGCTCTTTAATGCAAAAAAACAAAAAAAAAAACTCAATTTACCTCCTGTTAAATCGCATCAAAATCGATCCATTGCAGAAGCGGATGCTGACTGGTGATGAAAAATGGGCTACTTATGACTACATCAAATGAAAACGGTCCTGGTGGAATGGTGATAAGACGATTCAAACAACGGCCAACCCAGGATTGACGGTAAGGAAAATTGTGTTGTGTATTTTGTATGATTGGTGATTATCTAATATGAACTACTCCCTTATAGCCCATCCCATAATTCGGACTTGTGCTGTCAATAATTGGGCTGTCTGAAAGAAGTAATCGCCCAGGAGTTTTGACTAAAATGAGATTTATTGTAGTCCATCAGAACAATGCCAGACCGCACACACATTTAGTGACTCACCAGAAGCTCCAGAAATTTAAATAAAAGAATCTTAAGCATAGTCCGGACTTGACATTAATTAATTACCTCCTTTTCTTGTCTATGGGGAATGGTCTTACTGTGTCAGTTTTGCTGCCAATGGAAATGAGGGTTTCTAGTATTATAAAGTTGTAGTGGAATTACACCCAAAATAGTAACAAGTTATCGAACAAAACGGTGCATATTTGACCTAAATTGGATCATTTTTGATACACTAAATAAAGCCTTCAATGCAGCAGAAATAATGGATTTACTTTCACGACACCTTGCATATGTCGCAAATAAAAAATGTGTTTTAGCAAAACAACGTGACTCTCATTAAAATAATAATAATTCTATAATAAGGGGTTTTCTAAATATTCCAAGTTGTCATTGTCATCCTGTGGCAGCTAAATTATTTTATAGGAAGTCTGTTGGTTATTATTCAGTCGCTGGATGTCAAATTACATGATTGGGCAATACAGGCAAATGATTAATCCTTAAAATTAATTAGGAGAGAAATTTCACATAGGAGAATTAACTTACATATACTTTCACCTTTCCATTGGTGTGAAAGTGAGCAGAGTGCCACATGGTGGATGATAAATTTCCAGGTTATTATCAACAAGTGCTATGAATTAACACGCAGTAAAAGAAGCAAATTATTACAACTTACGAGGGTGGTCCCAAAATAAGCCTACCTAACAAAAAAGGCACAGAAAGTTGAGAAATATTTTCTTTATTATTCAGCATGATGTCCTTTTAGTTCGATACGCTTCTTAAAGATATATTCAATAGTTTCTATGGTCTGTTTATTTTAAGAACTGTCAAACTCCTTAAAATAGACAGCAACTGCAGACTGCTCTCTTCATAAATCTTTTATTACCATCGGACCATTTTTTTAAGTTTGGAAGTTTTTGTTGATAAAGGAATACTAACTTTAACTCATTTATTTTGGCCATCGCAATAGTTGATGTGTGAACACTTTCTTTCCTCGCCCAATTCGATCTTTTTTTATAATTTCTTCCCCTAAACGCTGCAATAAATTTGCATAATATTCGCCGTTGTTGGTTTTTCCTTTCTGAAGATAGTCAATAAAAATAATCCCATGAGCATCCCAAAAAAACCGACACCATGACTTAGCCTGCAGATGGACACGATTCTAGCCATCGTTGGACACAAGTCTCCTACTCCAGCCCATTGATTTGATTGTTTCCTCATCTAAGGTGTGAAGGGGTGGATTCCTGTCTTATCAATGGTCATAAATCAACCAAAAATTCAGCTTTATTGCGGTAAAACATCGCCAGGCACTCTACTGAAATATTTTCACGACGCTGTTTTTGCTCTATTGAAAGCAAGCGCGGCACCCATTTTGCGCACACCTTTCTCATCTTCAAATCTATGGTCAGTACGAGATGCAGCACATTTGGAAATGCCTATCATTTTAGCTATCTTACGCATCTTTAACCGACGATCATCCAATACCATTTTGTAGATGTTTTTTAATTGTGTCTGGCGTGGTTCTTTATTGGTCGACCACTACGGTGTACATCTTGGCAGCTCGTACGGTCTCGTTTAAAATCCGCTACCCAATATTTTACGGTCGTAACGGAAGGAACAGACTCCCCCAGACTAGAATCCAACTCGGTTTTAATATTGATTGAACTGAGATTTTTTCAAATGGAAATATTGAATTACGTAACGGAGATCAATTTTTACATGTCTACACCGAGAGCTTTTAATTTTGATGGCTCAAATAAAAATGTGAAACAATGTGGCGTTTTTTATAAGGTTGCCGGTTTTCACCAAAATAATTGTTTTCAAACTACTGAAACCATCTATACGTCAGGTCGGCTAGTTTTGGAACTGCCCTCGTATAAATAACTTACCGTCAGTTGTCAGCATTTCCATCCTATGAACTTTGTTTAATAAATATCTGATGATTGCTAAATTATACTGAACACTTGGGATAAATTGCGTAATTTATTTGAAAAGAATCAGTCGTCTGCTCGATTGTTTTACAATTTTTGAAGCCTTAAAATTTAACGCAGTCTTCGAATTTGGACTTACTGGGAAAAAAACATCTCGATAAATCGGTCCTTAATGTTTGCCAAATTTTATTGAATTTCTTGTGACTGCATACAAAATATGAACGTAGGATTGTATGGGTTATATCGGGCATTGGCATGTTAGGTGCCATAAAAGGCATATTTATTCAATTTGCTGTTTCCAGTATTATCTTGATCAAGAACAGTGATCGGTAGACAGCAGCAACATACATTTTTGCAAGACTTGTGGTATTGTTCTATAATGACCGATAACATTGGAAACATCAAATTGAATAAATATGCCTTTTATGGTACCTAACATGTGAATGCCCGATATAACATATACATTGATGGGTTCATAGCAACTTAAATTTTGGCAATGTACATATTTAGATTAGTTAGGATGTGTTTAGATTAGTGCACATCCAGAATATCAGTCCGACACATTAAATTGGAAATCATAAAGAACGAACTCCATCTCGTAAATGTCATACAAATTAACAGGTATGTCCAAATTCACCCTTTGTGCAGTGATTTTTACTTGGTCTGATGCAGCAAAAAAACGGAAATTGTGAAGCGATTAAAAGCAGTAAGCAAATTTACTGCTTACGAATGCTCAAATGTAGGGTAAAGCTTTTCCTATGTAAGTAATTTTTATTTAATTGATGTTGTGAGCAATGTTATCGAGCAAAAAGATTTTTCTTATTTAAGGCAATGTTCATTTTAATATTTTTCCCTACACATATATGAAAGAAATTCCCAAATTATATTATTTCCTTGTAATTCCTATGTTAACGCAAAGTAAATTTATGTTTTTTGTATTGCTTTATAATGATTGGTAAAATCTTAAGAAGCCGACCAATTAAACACTCCCGTGTGAAAGATCATTTCATCACCTGATATGAACTAAATTCAGACTATTGCCAGACCATTTGACAGCCGATTGAGCTAAATTTATCTTTCTGCCAGTAAACCCTAATTCACTGAAGTAATTTAAATTTTTGTAAGTTGCATTACTGTACCGAGTTTGCTAAAATTTAAAAAAATATGATCGATAACCTCACTCATTCTGTCGCCTCATACAGAAATAAGTGATTTGGCCTGTTTATTGTTAGGTCCATATAAAAGTATAGCATTTGCCAAAATAGCACCACCTACACAAATGACCAATTCAGTCCACATATTTCATATCTGGGAGGCAGTCATGCCGAAGTATATGTAAAATGTTTAATGACTTTTCTGTAAATAAAAATGAAAATGGATGGCGCTGGCACACTCATTCTAATACCAGCTATATAAATAAATCGACTCAAACAAATTTCATTTTTCTGTTTGGTAAAATATGAATGAAAATTAACCAGACGGTCACGCCCATTCTGGTACCTTTCATACAAATTATCTAATTTAACCCACATATTCCAAAATTCAAATCTTTCATGCAATTCCACTATATTTACAATGACTTACAGGCTTTTTATAAACTTAATTTTGCGAATGGAAATGTATATACCTATATATATATATATATATATATATGTATATATATATAACGCTATATATATATATATATATGTATATACCCCCTATATATATAGGTATATACATTTTCATTCGCAAAATTAAGTTTTTAAAATATATATATAGGGGGTATATATAGGTATATATATATATAGGGCATATATTTGGCATCAATGCCAAAGGAAGTTAGTAATCTATATATAAGTTAGTTCAACTAACTGAAATTTTTGAACTGGTTTAACCCTGGTTTCATAGTTCAAAGTCGCTGGACGAAGATATATATTACACAGTTTACGTGACTGGAATTTTCTTTCCAATTCAGTTTATTGGACATAACTCTGGAAAACTGTATACTCAGAAAATCAGTTTTAGTTTACTGTAAATGTGAACTACGTCAAGGCATCTTTGCCATCATTTATGATGAACTATTTCATTTGTTTCGTGGCCATGTCTTCTATGCATCTGTGCTATTTCAATTTCCAATCGAAATCGTTTCGAAATGTATCAGAATCCTTCCAATGATGCCATTAATGCAGGCACTCAGTCACTCGTGTGCGAATACGAATGTAGATACATGTGAGAAGAAAAATAGTTTCTTTTGTCGACTGCGTTTTTGTTAGCAAACTTTTTGTGTTTGACATTCCTTATCAGGGCGATAAAAGATGACAACAATCAAATACGCATAACGCTCAATTGAGTGGATATTGACGGTGGCTCTGCGTGTCAAACTACAGTGGATGGATGACATCAATACTAGACTACCTGAGCTCTCATCTTTCACTTTAAGTTAGTTGTTGTTATTAGCTGTTGATACAAAAGCATGTAAGAACTAGAGTGCGTGAATGTAGAACATGTAGATTACAATTGCAAATTGTGGCACGACGAATCGTTAAAGGCCACGCTATCTATCCATCATTTTCATTTCATTTGAACTTTTGTGTGATGCTCTGAATGCTTAGGAATATGAACGAATATCTAAATACATCTAAACAAGTTTGAAGACAATTAGATCTGCATTTATGACACAAGTGATGGAGTAACTTGTGTTACCTGTTGAATTTGTGTGTAATGGGCAAAAGCGTGATAACAAAATTTTTTAGGGAAAATTAAAATTTATACTAGTTTATACACTAAAACAATTTTCTGAAATATTTGGAGCTATATTTTCATAATAATACGTGGACGGTCAGAAAACTAGTCGACCTAACAAAGAAGACTCAAAAAAAGTTGGGAAACATTTTTTTAATTTTCTCCTTTTTCTAGCGATATTCAATAGCTTCTGTAGCTTGTTTGTAGTAAGAACTGCCAAACTCCTTAAAATATCCATCAACCGCAGACTCCACCCCTTCTATGTTGGCAAATCTTTTACCACCAACACATATTTTCAAGTTTTGAAATAAAAAATAGTCCGAGGGAGCTAAATCTGGTGAATGAGGTGTGTGATGAAGCGATTCGAACTTCAATTTATTAATTTTCAACATCGCAATAATGGTCATGTGAACTAGAGCATTGTCTTGATGAAACAACACTTTCTTTTTCGTCAAATGCGGTCTTTTTCCATAATTTTTTTTGTATTTATACAACAATATTTTAATAATTTAAACCAAAAGAAATTAGTATTAGTTTAAAGCCTCAGCGTCTTGTAGACTTTATAGAGGCGAGTTAGCAATACTGCGAATATTACATTATTTACAATATTTTAAGGTGAAATAGAAAAAAGAAGAAAAAATATATATCTATATATATATTTAAAATGGAAATTACATCTCAATTCATTTTCTAAATCAGAAGTTCTTCTACGTTGTGTAACAAATAAGTTTTAAGCAACGTTTTAAACGAAGAAATTCTCGTTTCAGCCTTTAAATCAGGAGGTAAATGGTTAAATTCTTGACTTCCTGGAAATTGTATTCGTTGCTTCGTGGTTTCAAACAAAAACCATATTACGCTTAGATTGCTACTATTTCTTGTATTGAAATTGTTTTGATTTCTGGTAAACTTTATAGTATGATGGCCTTTACTACGAACGCATTTAAAAACGTATAATAAAAGCTGTAGTTTATAGATTCCGCATATTGACAAAATCGTCGGAAAAACATCTTTATGTAAGAAAACAGTTGAAAATGTCATAGGAAGATTTGCCACTATTTTCAATGCCTTTGACTGAATGAACCCTTTGCAAAGATTTTAATTCTCCACTTTTCCTATATCCGTATACAACAGCCAAGTAATTAAAATTGCTTTGGATCAACGCATTACACACCAATAATCTAGTATTTCGGTCAAATTTATTCTTGAATTTATATAACAATCCGAGAGTTTGCGCTGACTTCATTTTCAAGGGTTGAATGTGACGATCCCAAGAAAGGTTACCTAAGTATTTTATAGTATTGACTTCTCCGATTTCTTTGCCATCGATATGGACAACTAAGTTCCTGCTGTGAACATGTGTGGCCTAAGACGTATAAGATTTGTTTTATCAGGGTTTAAAAATAATTTATTTATTCGTGTAAATTCTGATATGAGAGAAAAATCTTGTTCTATATAAGCTTCAACTGCAGTTTCAAAGCGATAGGGATAAATCAGACATACATCGTCAGCATATATGAACAGCTTGCCGGCTAACCTAAGGTTTATTATGTCATTTATAAATATTTTAAATAAAAAAGGTCCAAGAACACTACCTTGTGGAACACCATGTTCAGCATGAACCAATCACCTATGCTGACATACTGCCTTCGGTTATGCAAACAATTTGCGATAACTGACAGCTCTCTCCCAAAAACTCCATAATATTTAAAATTTTGAATTAAAATTTCGTGACCAATAAGATCAAATGTTTTGGAAAAATCATAATAAATTCCACTTGCACCTTTAAAGCCATCATCTGAAGATTTACAAATGCAATTGACTACATTTATGGCAGCTTCGTCAGTACCGCACCCTTTTCTTAATTCATATTGAAAGCCACTTAATAAATTGTTTTCTTCAAAATATCCTGATATTTGATTATGTAATATTCGTTTAAATATGTTGTTTATTACTGGCAAAACAGCAATTGGCCTGTAGTTGTCAACAGTAGAAACGTTGCGTTCTTTTGGGATAGGAACAACTCGGTGTACTTTCAGTATATCGGGATACACGGAATTTTCGACAACACCGTTAAATATATTTACTAAAAATAGTGTAAGAATGTCTTTCTAGTATGATGACTGAAGGAATTCCATCATAACTCGGATTTTCCCATGCGATAAACTAAAAACGATGTTCTGTATTTCATTGTCTGTGGTGTAATCAAACTGTAGTCTAGAATTTTGTCGACATAGGGTTCTCATCGCATTGAAATGGTCAGAAGGATTTTGTATAATTCTAGACCTTAAATCGTTTACTAACTTAAAAAAATATTCATTGAATATCTTCGCCATTTGAACTTTGCATATGATAATAGATCCATTACCACCCTTCAATTAAATTGAATGGCTCGATGATCTTCCTAAAGTTTCATTCAAAAATTGCCAACATTTCGCTGGCTCATGTTGTACAGAGTGGCGCAGTAGAACGTGCATATTTAAAAAATAGATTAAGAAATAAATACAAAAGGTATGGTTAAAATAAATCTATGGCATTGTAGAGTAATAAATGGAGTTTATTTTTTAAAAATAATATCATCTAAATGGTGACCCTCTCTACGACGGCACTCCCCTAACCGCAAACGAAAATTTTGAAAACTTTCTCCAGTAATACTGGTGTAATGGCTGCCATTTCACCACGGATATTCTCCTTGAGCTGAACGATGTTTCTTGGATTATTACTGTAGACTTTGTGTTTGAGGTATCCCCACAAAAAAAGTCAAGAGGCGTCAAGTCTGGACTACGTGGGGGCCATGGGATATCACCTCTTTTCGAAATCAGTCTGCCAGGGAATATCTGCTTCACCACCGCATTGGAGTCATTTGATGTGTGACAGGAAGCTCCATCTTGGAACCAAGTTCTAGAATCCACTATTCTTGAACTTTCAGTTTCTGGAGCCAAAAATCCGTCCAACATCTCAACATAGCGTTCCGTATTAACCGTGTCGTTTTGGCCCCTCGCATTTTCGAAGAAAAAAGGACCAATTATTCCTCTGTCAGAGATTGCTGCCCATACTGTCACTTTAGGACTATGCACTGGTTTTTGGTGTTTGATTTTGGGATTTTCACTTTTCCAGTAACGACAATTTTGACGGTTTACGAACCCATTCATAAAGAAATGAGCCTCGTCAGAGAAAAGGATATTGTCAAAATTGGAAAATCGATTAAGCATTTCATTAGCAAATGCGGTCCTTGCTATGAAGTCAGACTCTTTCAATTCTTGTGTTAATTGCAGCTTATATGGATGCAGTTTAAGATCCAATGTTAAAATTCGTTGCAAACTTCGTCGCGATAATTGTAAGACAGACGATCTCTTGCGAATCGACATTTGTGGATTTCCTCGTATTGACTCCATAACTCTCTCAACATTGTCTTCGGTCCTAGATGTTTTTGGGCGACCATTTGCTTGTGGTTTAAATGTTGAACTGGTCTCTTCAAAACGCTTTATCCATATTTTAATTAAATTAGCCTTTTCTACCCCTCAAAAAAAGATGATGCAATATGCACGTTCTATTGCGCTACCCTGTATATTATATAAAGTGTCCATATAAAAATTGTTTATAGATGCCTTACATGCCTTTCTAATTACTTTGCTAATAAACTTCAAAATGTTTTTAATTTCCTCATTATCAGGGCATCGACGGCGTTTACGTAAAAGCTTTTTCTTAAAAGTTATTAACTTAGCTAAATTACCGTTTATCCAAAGCATTATTTCCTGTCTAGGATTTCTTTTGTGTGACTTCTGAAACGTATATTCTGTTATACCATCTCTAATAACCGATACCAAATAACTGGTATCAATTGAGGGATTTTCAGATACATTCGCGATATTTAAATGTGTATGCAAATAATGCTTCAACCGCTCATGATCAAATATGAACGAATATTATTATTGATGTTATTTGCCCGAACATTAACATCAAGGCTGAGGTGTATAAGCTTATGATCTGTCAATTTGCATTCCACAGAATATATATGATAAACATATCGAATGTTGCTATAAATATGATCAATAGACGAGCCAATCCTAAAATCGTAATAAGCCAATACATAAAATAATCCGTGTGATGAATCATTATCTATTGTGTCAATGTTAGCATAACCAACAAAGATACAAAGATAACGTCCATAACATCTAAGCTATAAAATTACTCACAATGCATTCACATCATATAGCGTTACAACAATATATTCAACGAAGTTGTTGCTTTCACATCTGCCACTTGTATAATGTATACCTTCCCTTATAAACATTGAAGGACCCCCATAACTATCGCTTCTCTAACAATGAACAAATTTATAACCAGAAATATTAGAAATTTGCGATACATTTTCTTTAAACCATGTTTCTTCTTCAGGAAGCTTAGGTAATTTGGCTAATAGCACTTTAAATTTGTTGAACTTGTCAATTGATGAAATACTTCTCATGTTAATGGAAACTATATTAAAATTAGAACTTCTGTTATTACGAAAATGATTTTAAATTGGAAAAACAATGATTATTATTCATATTGAGTGAAAAAGAAAATTTAAGAGACAGACTAATTTAAATGTATATAAATAAGTACTACGATCAAGAGGGCAACAAATAAGCTCCGTTATCTTTAAAAACTGCAGCATCTCGAGATTTTCGTAAACGTGGCATTTGTGTTGTGGCTTCAATTTTTCTACATCTTCTTCATTCCAGATAATTTTTGGTTGAGACAATTCTCTTCGTTTACAAAAACGATTAAGTAACTTCAGAGTCTCCCTTCTCAAGAAATCATTTATATAAATTCCATTTGTTGATTCATTTTCCTTTAGTTTTTTCTTGATGGGCAAGTAAACTGAAAGTAAACTTTACAGTATAGTTAGATCCAAACTGACATTTCAAAAGATATGGAAAAGCAATATTTTAATGTTCAACATCATTTAACTGAAGGCTGAAGCAAAAAAAATATAACCATCGACATGATTTAAGATGAACCTGACATATGAACTGCAAGTTATGGGGGAAAAGGCAACTTTTGTGAAATCCATCATTTTGTATGAGAGGCACTAAACCGATTGTGTTTAGCACGATTAATTACAACCATCAGCTAGAGCTTGAAGGAAAAATATTGTTAGCAGATCTTCAATTGATTAGTGAACAAAGATAAATAAAATAATTTGGTACTTACTCGTACGTTCATTTTTGTGCAGGTTACTTTTGTGTCAAATTATTCAGCATCACCAATTATACTAAATGATGTGAGATACACTATTAAGATTTGTCAGTGCAATTGTTCATTTTGCCCCATTTTGAACGTTAGATCACGATTTAGAACAGTAAAAAGTGATCTATTTAGTGGTATCATAAGCACCGGTCTGGCAACCCTGTAAGCTATTAAATACCGGTCATCTGAAATGTTATTTATTTAGTGAAAGGTTTGTCATTTACAAATATGGATTGCTTAACAACCAAAGAACGCGTAAATAGTAAACAGTAAATAGTTAAAGCTTACTACTAAAGTAATAAATAATAAGTAGTAATAATAATAGGTCGTAGTAATTGACCTACTGTGCAAGGAATTGACAAGATTATAAAGAAATTTAAAGAGACTGGGAGTGTTACAAATCTGGTCAGTCTGCACTGTCGAAAATATCGATTGTGTTAGTGAAAGTGTGACGGCTAATCCAAATTTCAATTCAGTGCGCTATGGCCGTATGATAACCGACTGGAGTTGAACATATGTGGTTTCAACAAGAAGGTGCCACAAGCCACACAATGCGACTAATTTTGGTTTTATTGTATGAGCAGTTTCCACAAAACCCAACCGTGAAGGCGACGTCAATTACCCACTAAGGTCATGCGATTTGACGCCGTTAGATTTTTTTATGGGGTTACGTCAATAACGTTAGAGCATTTGAAAATCAACATTCTCCAAATTATCGTCAAGATACCGCCTGAAATGTGCGGAAAAGTGGTCGAAAAATACCTCAAAAAGTATTCACTGCTGCAACCAATTCAGAGGCGGTCATTTAAATGATATTGTATTTCGTACATAATGGCAAGGTTTAAGGATTATAATAAAATAAAATTTTCATCGAAATCATAACTTTATAAGTGTTTTTTTAGTTTTATTTTCGAAATCGAAACATGTATAACCCGGTATTACCAGCGACAGATTCTGCTGAGGATAGAAAAACATTCGCTCAAAATGTTCAACCAAAGAGGCAGAGAGGTAGGGGTTAATAGTCTTAGAAGTTGCAAAACGAGTTTCATCTTATGTTACTACCATCTAACACTTACCCTTCAATGTGCTGCACTTTTTCGTATACAAAATATTATATACTTTACTTTCTGTGAATGAGGGTATAGAATTTGAGCTACGCTCTCATCGTTAATCGTCCATAAATTGAAGACAATGATGCTAAAGTAAGCACATATTGAATTTAGTCCACTTGACAGCTGTTGTAAAAACAAACCTTAAGTTGTATAATATATTTATGAAAATATATATTATTTGCGGGTATCGCTAAAACTAAAGGTTATAATATTAGTTTTGAAAAGGCAGAGCTAAACATTTAAAATTATTTGCAAAGACATTTCATATTAATACAAAATTAGAATGTAACACTCTTCGATAAATTACATTATACGGTATTGATTCAAACTAAATCAACAACACATTGACTTACTGAATATATGATAAATATTCAATATGTATGAAGTTGTGTGTTTTAATTCAAAATCAGATTCCTGCAGTTAATCATACCCAGGCAAAGGAAATGCAACATTTTCCCGTTGTACCTTAACATAGTCAGAATGCATTCTCATCCGTAACATGAGGGTGCACAATGGGGACAAAATTCGAGAAAAATTAATTTAAAAATTAAATCAATATTTTGCTATTCATATCCAGTACCGAATAACACCATTTGAGAATCTCTCCCAATAACTGTCAAAGTAAATCCTGTTAAGATTATTAGACACTACATTGCTTATCAAACATCACGTTAATGATGGCAAATCGGAAAAATGGAGGATGAGTACATATTCCATTGGTCACATTTTAAATTAGATTTAAGATTTGAAATATTAAGTTATCGAATTCAAGTTAAGCATAATATTAAAAACGACTCAAAGTCTCGAGTACAACATTACTTGACCACTTGTAGTGAAAAAAATTCTCTGAAACAACAATGAAGTCAACATACGAGGGCGACCCCAAAACTAGCCGACCTAACAAGAAGCCACGAAAAATTTGGGAAAAATTTTCCTTATTTATCATCTTTAAATCTTCGATCAATATGCGTCTGGCCTGGATACCTCAATTACCACTACGACCATTACGGTGTTCATCTTAACAGCTCGTACGGCCTCGTTTAAACTCTCCTACCCAATATTTTACAGTCATAAAGCAAGAGGCAGACTCTCCCAGAATAGAATCTAACTCAGCTGAGACCTGTCAAATGGAAATATGACCAAATTTTCCCATGTTTACAAATTCACTGAGGTTGTTTACTTTTAATGAAACAATGTGGCGTCTTGAAACTGAAAACATATGTTTTAAAAAGTTGCCACTTTTCACCAAAATACGTTTTTTAAACTATTGGCACTATCTAAACATCAGGTCGGTTAGTTTTCGGACCAGTCTCGTAAGATTGCTAAAGTAGGTCAGTATTTCCAAATTGATATTCCCTTATTGTTTAATTTAATTTTTTAATTTAATGTTTATTAAGTCTATGAACATCGATTCTTACAGACTAGATAAAGGAATATATTTCGAAATTTTTTAAATACTTAAAGAATATTATTTAACATAAACCTCAAAATATTTTTGAAAAAACTAAGATCTAAGTTACAATCCTGAGAAATATCATTATATAATTTCAAAATCCTTAAAATAGGCGCATTAGCAGCGTAATTACTCCTAACAGTATTTGTGTAAAAAGTATCACAAATTCTAAGACTTCTTTGTGGTACATTAAAGTGAATTTTACTAAGTAGTGCAGGACAATCAACACCACCAGAAACAATATCAGATAAAAAAAGCATTGACAAGATTTTTCTTCTATTTTCTAAAGTTTTTAATCCAATCAAAAGACATCGCACACCATAAGGTGGAAGAACAGTGTCAAAGTTCAGTGAGTGTAAAGCAAACCTAGTAAAATATTTCTGCACTCTTTCAAGCCTTACTTTGTGCACTTTGTAAAAGGGATTCCATATAACTGATGCATATTCTAACCTTGATCGAACAAGACTAGTGAATGGAACCTTAAGAGTACATGGATCCTTGAAAGAGGACCCATTACGCCTTATAAAAGCTAACATTGCATAGGCTTTTGGGATAATAAAGTCAAGATGGGATCGAAAAGAAAAACATGAGTCAAATACTACTCCAAGATCCTTAAACTGAGCAACAGACATAAGAGTGTTGTTCGAAATATGGTAGGAAGAAGGGACACAACGAGTGGTCTTATTATGAAAGATAGACAGGATAGGATTATCAGTTTCTAGGACATCTCACACAAATTGACCGTTTCTACGAAATTGATTTTTTCCTGTAACTCCTAATTCGCTATTTTACCATAATCCTCAATAGTACCGCAAGCACAAATGACCATTTTAAACTATATACTCATATTTTCACCCAGATATATGAAACTATATCTTACGGCAAAAATGTAACATCCTTGGAAAAAGTCTAAACTACTAAGTATCTGGCCAAACGCGTTTTTTGACTTTTTAAGTTGATTGAGCAATGTCTGAACTTTAGTTTCTCAGTCTCATATCTTTCATGCAGTTGCCCTAAATCAAATTTGGTACATGTTTGGTACAAAATAAAAAAGTACACAATTGGCACTTCCAGTGCAAATTGACAGATTTTCGGAAATTCAATCATTCCTCTATTATTTATAATTAGTAGTCAGTAGTAGTCTATACTACTGACCATTACTTTCCTGCGTAATCTATAAAATCAGAGAAAATATTATCAAACCCTTTTTGATACCTCCCACACAACTTTACTGAATTTTGAATTGAATTCCATCTAAATTATTGTTCGTTGCAATGCTTTACAATGTCTAGGAAGTTTGGATTTGGATGTGGATTTGGCTCATACGTTAATGCTTCCAATTTTTTATTGCTTTTATAGCAGTGTGCAAAACTGCATGCTCTTGATAAAGTTAGCTCTGTTTGGAGAAAAATACATCAATGCCACGCCCCTTTGTGCCTGTGTGTACAAATTAAGGATTCCTATAAAATTTCTAAGTGAATAACTTCAGAGATTTCCAATCTTGCCTCTAATTGTGCTTTAATTCGTAGCATTTTTTGATAAGATTCTACCAATTTACCACACCCCTTTTCATACTTTTGTCCCAAACGCTAAAAGACGTTTAGTGAAAGTATATGTAAGCCAGTACGACTGAGAAAATATTTCTGTATAAAAATATTAACTTTCTGAAGTCCCCCGCTTGGAAATGATAAAAGGACCAGTGACTTATTTATTTATGATAAATTATGTGATTTATATTGAAAGCACAGTTATCTGGCGGGTTTTTATATATATAAAAATATAACTACAAATAAAAGTAAGAAAATTCAGCCTAAGAATTAGGAATAAAGATTAGGAATGGGCCTAGCAATGTCGCTCATACAATAGTACACCACATTCATAGTGTGTACGAAATATGCCTGAATATGGTACAACTGCTCGAAAATTTTTCAGAATGTATTACTTCCGAAAAAATAGCATTTACTTTATCGATTTTTTCCTAATTATGTAGAAAACCAGAAAATACCCGAAACTTCACATGCGTGATTTTACATTTTAAGTAAAAATTAAATAAGAAGATAATTTACTCTGCGATATACATATATATGGCAGTGCCAGGGCTGATTTCATTACAAGACGAGTATGATTCCAAAGTTTGCTCTTTTCAGACTCTTCCTTTAGATGTAGTCTGGTTAAATTTTTGCTCCATTTACAGAGCTCCCGTCGGGAAGGTATACTACATTATTTTGACGCCATTTTGGTAAACATTAGTCCTGACAGTTTATATTTGACAGTCGTGAAGTAGAGACGTGGCATATTTATTATGGAAAAATGATCGTTAAAACATTTCATCAAAATCAATCATCGATCACTGTGACGATGAGAAAGTTACGTGACATTTTTGAGAGAATCAACATGCCCACAAGACGCACTATTTATCGTGTAGTGAATGATTTCGAAGAAAGAGGGTCTGCAGCTGATTGGGCCAAGCATGAACCACAACGTACGAGTACTGCAAGATCAGCTGAAAATATTACTGCTGCTCAAGGAAGCGTTCAAAACAATCCATCAATCAGAATTCAACGCCGTGGTCAGGAGTTTGGTCTTCAGAGAACAACTTTGGCCACAATTTTGCACAAGGATTTGCATTTGCTTCAATTTCATTAGAAGGTATAATCAAATAAAGAACAATGCTATCATAGCGGTGCAACTGAGGATATAGTAAGAATTCCCGCATACCGAGAATTATATTTGTTAGTGTTCAGATAACCGATATTTTGAGTTTCGAAGTACAAATTATGAATATTTTTGAAAAATATTAAGTGCGCAATTTTTTTCTTTTTGTTAAAAAGCAACTTTGTTATGAAAACTTGTTTATCAATGATTCATTGAAAGTATTGCCAATCGCTGGCTATTACTTTTTCCTATCTATCTGGCAAAGTTCGAATTCCGTCACGGTAAAACTGTTCATCTTTTGAGGATGTTAACGAATCTAGTCATATGTCGTCATGAACGGAACAAGTGACAATCGGACGATGCAATATCTGGAGAATATGACGGATGGAGTAAGACTTTCCATTTCAGCTTTTCTATATAGGTTTTAACAGGCTCTGTCACGTGAGGCCGACCGTTATCATTCAGAAGAATCACTTTTTCGTGCCTTTCCGCGTATTGTGGGCGTTTTTCGCGCAATGCTCGGCTCAATTGCATTAAATGAAGTCGACACCGATCCCCAATGATGGTTTCGCTTGGTTTCAACCGCTCGTAATAAATAACTCCGACCTCGTCCCACCAAATGCAGAGTATAACCTTCGCAGCGTGAATATTCGTCCGAGGCGATAAGCCCTATGACTTTATTTTCTTTGGATTGCTGTAATGAATCCATTTTTCATCACTCGTTTTTGCCGCTGAAACAGTTATTCACAGTCGAAAAACCAAGCTTAACATCCCTTAGCTTCAACTCATAAGGAACCCAAGTTTCTTGCTTTTGAATCATTCCCAACGCATGGAAATGGCTTGGTAACTCCTAATAATGACGCTGCGTTTGACATGGATCCCCATCAGGCAATGCCGTCAATTCAGTATCTTCGAAGGTTTCCGGTCTTCCTTCACGCGAACGGTCGTCAACATCATAATTACCGTCTTTAAAGCGGCAGAACCAATCTCGTCATGTTGTTTCACTTAAAGCAGCATGTCAGCAAATGTGTTGAAGCTCTCGATTAGCTTCAGCATCATACATATTCACACAATCAAAAGAATATGACGTCAAAGGAGAATCACTATTTTGTCGAGGCTGTATGTTTATCATATGCCTAAGCTTGGCTCATGACGCTTAGGTTATGGTAGAATCGACTAGCACTTACAGCTAGCTCCATCTATTGGCAAATAGTGGGAACTTAGGTGCGCACCACAAGTTATTTCTTAGATTTTATATAATAACTCACAACTTTTTGTACGAGTACATGCCAAAGTAAGAACTATTTATTTATGCATTATTTTTTTATTAAAAATCGGCCTTCGAACGGCGGCGTGTTCCCCAATTTCAAACCATGTACAGAAATTTGAAATAGGACACAATCTGTAGTTAAAGTAAGAGAATTTCTGCCAAGTTCATTGAAAACAGTTTAATATCCAATCCAAGTTATTGCACAGAGTTTCATTAATGTCAAACAAAAAAAGCAGCTAATGTGCCAGTTTAATCCTTTTGCTGAACCCAATGTATAAATGAGGAATGCATTAACATACCGGCGAGTTAGGACTAGTTTTAGGCAGATCTGATGCCGGTCAATTCCCATGGCGTTTGCGATTTGTTCATATTTTGAAATTCTTCCCCATAGTGCATTGGCTAGTACTACCAACTATGCTCTTGTCGTATACTATCAGTCAGTTGCATATGGGATGATTCTTGCCTATAAGAAGCTTATGAGCATAGTTCTGCAATGCAAACGATTTAAATCCTTAGGAAAGGGATGTGTTAGAAATGATGTCTGGTAAAGGTTTGCTGGCATGAACAGGTTGATAACTAATCAAGTGGTTCTCTCAATGATGGTAAATATTTTTCATAATGTCAAACTGTCAAGAGTTTTTGCTGTGAAAATAAAAGCCTAACAACATTTACGAAAATATGAAAAGGTAAGATGGAAAACATAGGCGTAGATAATTATGAGCATGAATTCATATATTCAAAGCCAAGAACAAATGCAGTATTAAGTATTATGCAATGTACAGAGGGGATTTTCATTGGCACCACAGACAGCAACCACTGTTATCCTTCGAAAAATGAACGACCAATTACCAGCAAACTATAGGAAAGATCCCGAACATGACATCTTCATTGCGTACATTTCTTCAATTGTTAACTACTAAATTATACAAGTTATACAGTAATGCGACTACCAACAATTCGGACAACGGTCAATAATTTTGATAACATTTTTACTAAAATTTGCAAAAATATATGTATGTCAACAAAGATAACCAGGCAAATTTTGACATTCGTCTCCATCAGGCTCACTATTACAGAGGAAAATCAAATTTTGTTGCATTGCTCAATTTATACGGGAGGTATTAGAATGGTAGTGGTAACGTAGACCATTTTCGTCCTCATTTCCGAACGCGTGACATACGTCAAATTTTATCGAATTTGGTATAAAACAAATTTCCATAGATTTAATGAACGAGACACAGAACAGTTGCTCGTATTCGGTGAAATTATATGCTTTTTATATGTAGACTCACTTAAAGGATACTACAGTTTAACATTTACAAGACTTGTCGATTAATCGACTACTCGCCAGACACATCGAAGTGATCGCCACTCAATTAATGATAGGTGACTGTATTCGGAGTTGAACTAGCGACAATTCGAACGATAATTGCGTGTATTAACCGTCGCACCAATTATAATTATATCCAATTGAAATACATGAGAAGATTTGAGTAAGTAAGAATATATGAGCTAAATTGGTCATTTGTATGGGAGGTATGAAAAGGGGCTGGGTTACTAGATCGATTTTTCTCCCCTTTTATGCAACAATCTGCTAATTAGAAATTATCATTTTCAATTTAGTTCAACTATATAAAGGAAATGAATCTAAGAATATGTGGAATATTTGTATGAGAGTTACCAGGGAGGATGTGATTGATAAATTGAATTCTTCAAATATCCTCAAGAATTACCATGCAATGAACAGAAATATAGATTATTGCAGTTTATGGATGAAAAGGAGTCTGAACCCACCCCCCCTTTTGAACTCGGTCGTATTCGATACCCGCCATGCCATGATATGTTAAGGTGTGATAATGATTCATTTTACTCATCTATTCTTGGGCTTACAACCCTTATTTAGTTACACTAAATTCAGTCAAATTTTGTTACACGCTGAGCTTTCGCTAAACTGATCTTAAGAAAGTAAAAATGAATGACATATCCATGACAGTTCTGGTACCTTCCATACAAATTGGCAAACAATCCCAAATTCAATTGACCCTCTTCAGTTTGTAACTATTAGACTGCAGTAACCTATTCTGCTGTTAAATGAAAATGATTGATAAAATCAATATACCATCCGATGTCTTATATATGTATATACGAGTACATGACCGATCTAACCCATATATTCTTAGCTTCATATCTCCCAAACAGTTGTACTGAATTCAAACAAATATCATAAACATCATATGCCTGATGAAATTAAGTTTGAGGATGAAAATGGATGGAGTTGTCACTCCCTTTTTGGCATCTTAAAATGAACCGATTTATCAAAATTGTATTCCCCCCTGCAATCATTAGTCTACAGCAACTGGTAATCGAATAATAACGTCTTTCTTGTAAATAGTTGGATTATTTCAGATGTACATCCTTATATCTATATGTAGATCTTTGAAGTGGATGCGGCAAGCATTTGCCACTCAAGCTGCTCATGACGAGTTTCACTTATATGACAAGAAGTCTTCTAAATTTTTTGGTGCAAATTGTGCTAGCGTTGATACACGAAAACGAAATGAAAATGCAATTACATCATAGAACTTGCTTGATCCATCCATGCATTCATCAATATCAAGCGAAATAAATGAATGTCCGAACAAAAATTAAAAAAAAAAAAACACAAAAATTTGACGAAAAATTCAAAGAGATTCCACCAACCTGATAGTCAAAAATTTAGTACGAACATTTAAGGATTTTAATGAATATGGGTCAGAGGAAGTTAAAGATGTGATCGTTGAGTTATAAAATCCCATTTCAGTTTATACGAACGGCATAATTGACTATTTAAGTTGTCTCAAATGAAAGTTTATATTTAGTGGATCTGTCAATCATTAAATTCATAATTTAGGAATTTATTTCTTAAAAATGATATCATCAAAATACAAATCCTCGCATCTACTGCACTCATTTAGGAGAAGAGTAAAATGTCTTATGACAGCTCGGTACGCAGACTCCATGATGGCTGCCACTCTGTGACGGATATTTTCCATCAAATCGTCCAGGGAAGTCGGTTTTTTGGAGTAAACAAGAGATTTAAGACAAGCCCACAGTAAAAACAGTAAGAGAATTAAATAAGATATAACGGACATGAGTGACGTTGCTTCATTTAGCAGGTAACAAGAAATTATCCTACAATGCTCCGAATTTACTTTAATTGCTGGTCCTCTCTTACTTTCAAAAAAGTAAACGCCGATAATTCCTCGCGGCGACATCGCAGACCATGTAGTCACTTTAGTTGAATAAAAAGATTTCTGAAACTTGAGTTTCGGATCCGTTTCAGTCCAGCAGCGGCAGTTCTGCTTATTTACGTTTCCATTATGACGAAAATAAACGTCATTCTATAACAAAATGTTAGTAATTATTTAAAAGTGCTCAATTGTCTGTTTTGCGAAGTTAAGACTCTGACTGGCAACCTGAGACTTTAATTCTTGCACCAATTTTTACGACTTTAGATCCACTTTTACAATGTGGTATAATGACGACTTAATAAAGAAGATAAAAAAAATTAAGAAGCATTTTTTTATTTTCGAACATTCATTTAGCGACATTCATTAGCTTTCATAACCTGTTTATAGTAAGAACTAACAAACTCCTTAAAATAAACATCAATTACAAACCCATTTTTACAAGTATGGAAAAATCTGACGAATAAGGTGCGTGATGAATCAATTAATTCGTTCATTTTGGTCATTCCTTCCCGACGATAATCAATAAAAATAATCCCTTGCTCATCCAAACAACAGACGCCATGACCTAGCCTGCAGATGGAACCGTCTTCGTTTTCTTTGGACACGACTCTCCCATTCCAGTCCTCTGACTATTCCTTTGTCTCAGATGTGAAGTGGTCGACCCATGTCTCATCCGTGGTTATAAATCGGAGCAAAAATTCACCTTTATTGCGATAAAATGCCGCCAAACACTCTACTGAAGCATCTTCACAGAGTCTATATCTGTTGAAAGCAAGCGTGGCACCCATCATAACCATCATTCAAATTTTCGGTCAATATACGGTCAATATTTCGACTACCCCACACACCCAATACCGTTTTGTATATTTACTTAAACGTGTCTGATGTGGCCACCCCAATTGGTCGACCACTACGGTTTTCATCTTGGCAGCTCGTACGGCCTCGTTTAAACTCTGCAATCCAATATTTTACAGTCGTGATCGAAGGATCAGACTCCGCCAGAAACCATTCAAATGGAAATATTAAATTAAATAACGGTGATCAAATTTTCCCATGTTTACAAATTCACTGAGATCATTTACTTTTGATGCTTAAATAAAATTACTGGAAACTTACTGAAACTTAGAACATTTGTTTTATAAGGTTGCCACTTTTCACCAAAATATTTTATTCAAACTATTTGCGTCCACACATATATCAGTTCAGCAAGTTTTGGACCGCCCTCATGTTTAAAACACGCACTTTTGAATTGAAAAGATCGGATCGTCACGAGCAAATCGATAAACGCTCTCCGCTTTTCAATTTTTTCAATGATCTTGCTCACCTGGATTTTGGTTTCTTCCGGTGTCTTCAAACATTTTGAGCCATTTTCGAATGAGAGAAATGCTTGTCGCATCATTTAAGTAGCAAAATCGTGAGTATTGCAGATTCTTGTATGCGCTACACTCCCTGAACCAACGTTTTTATATAACTCCCGCACTCCCAACGTGCGAACAGCGCTCCATAGCGACTGGATCCCAAGAACCAGATGTTGCATTCATGCATTGAGCTGAACAAATATAAAGTTTCTTTTGGGACACTCTGTAAAAACACAGTACCATTCAAATAGTACGAGGTTGAATTGGAATTTGTGGCAAAATGGCATCGAATGGAAAACTGAATTGTTTACAGGAAATCTTTGAAATGATAACTTATGTTATTTAAGTACTTCAACTGGAAAAGCGTATTCATTGTTCATCCTGCGTTCTGTGACAGTTTTATTAAAAAGAAAATTTCGAAATTAAAATTTCATGTTGGATAAAGCATAAAGCCGCTTTACTTGATTGGAATTTCTGCACTTGTTACATGGTGCGCAACTAAGTTTTTTTTTTCAAAAATGAAACTTCTTTATGAAAACATATTTACAAGTGATTCATTGAAAGTATTGCCCGCCGCTGGCTACTACTTTTTCCATCTTCCTGACAAAGTTCGAATTCCGTCACGGCAAAACCTTCGCAGCGTGAATATTCGACCGAGGCGATGACGTAGAAGCATGACCGGGTAGCCCCCATAACCTTCTTTTCTTTGAATTGGTTTGATGACTCTATTCTTCATCGCCCGTTACAATACGATGAAGAAAACCCTTCCTTTTTTGTCACTGAAGCAGATGTTCACAGGCGAAAAACGACGCTTAACGTCCCTTAGCTTCAACTCTTAAGGAACCCAAGTTCCTTGCTTTTAAATCATTCGCAACACATGCAATCGCTTGGAAATGGCTTGACAGGTAACTTCTAATACTGCATCTGCTTTTGACACGGATCCCTATCAAACAACGCCGTCAATTCAGTGTCTTCGAAGGTTTTTCCTCTTCCTTCACGCGAACGGTCGTCAACATTAAAATCAGCATCATTGAAGCGACGGAACCAATCTCGACACGTTGTTTCACTTAAAGCAGCATCTCAGTAAACGTTTTGAAGCTCTCGATGAGCTTCAGCCGCCGTTGTCGTCGTTTGAAAGAAGAAAATCAATACTTTCCGCATATGACGATTATTTGGGAAAAAACCATACATATTCACACAACCAAAAAAATATGACGTCAAAAGAAAATTACTATTGTGTCGAGGCGCTATGTTTACCTTACGCCTAAGCTTGGCTCACGACATCTAGGTTATATCAGAATCGACTATCACTTACAGCTGGCGCCGTCTGTTGGCAAACAGCTGGAACTTAGTTGTGCACGTAATAAATGAAAGTCACAGTTAAGCTTCTTTTATTGTGGTTTAACTTACAGCATTTGTTGAATTCTTTTGCCATTCCGAGCACTTTTGAACCAACGCAAAAGGACGTTTCGGTCCACCAGACCGAAATTTTTGTATTGGCTGTTAATTTTATTACTCCAGCGTACTATATTATGCTGTTTTATCGATTTTTTAAAATTCAGAATCGCAAATTTTTAACATTTTATTAAAATGTTCAACTTTATAAATTGTACTATTATGTAATAAAATCATATGTTATTTTTGCGCTTAACTACGCCTCTCAATAATTAATATTGGCAAATTTTGGACAGCATGTCGATGCTACTAAAACAGTGTGTATGTGGAAGCAAACTTACATCAGGCAGCTTATATTATGTAGTCGAATCATTTAAGACAAATTATTTGTTGTCACATTTTGTGGCTAATACCACAAGAAACATAAGCATATCCAGGCATTCAAACACAGGTTGGCAAATGACGATGAATCTGCATCATGCTCGTACATCTGATGTTATACCTGTGAGCAAACAGACTCAATATGTTTAATTTTGATTCGGTTGGTTTCCGTAAGAAAGGACCTTTTCACTTTTTGAGGTTGCCCAAATTGTTATATGCGTTGGAGAAATACTCCCTCAAGTCCTAACACAAGCAAAGCAATATTAGACTATTATGTAATATGGTAATCTTTATCAGGTGGTTTTGAGCCGATAGACACAGAGGGCCGTACACAGTAGATGTCTCTAAGCATCAGCATTAAAAGCTCCGAAGCTCATTTGAGAAGACAGCATCACAGCTATGTCCCGACCATAGCAAACTTACCGCCGTCAAGTACATGGGCACACATTCTGCCATAAAAACAATACAAACATTTTATGGTCTACTCACTCACACATGAACATTGTCTCCATCATGATCTGTGGCGTGGTGTGTTGAGATATTGGTACTATGTCAATGGTGACATCAGGTGTGTGTAGGTTCGGATTCGACAAATTCACACACACACTTAGACACACACTCACGCATTACTGTGATAGTGTGAACGAACGTAAGTAGATGTGTCATCATCATTACTCTTGATGTGATGTACTCTTCGGCAAAGTGGCATAACAAAAGTGACAAAGCAAATAACACAACGTTCAGTTCTCAATGTTTGCGTTGTCGGTTACAATTCTACCTATAAACTGAACGTATACAAGTTACACACTCGTTACGTGCTTATGATAATTGTCCGGATGGGTGTAAGAGAGAGAGTGTTGGGAGTATGGTTAGATTAATGTTAGAGGCCTTTTAGAGTTTGGCATGATTGTGTAAACATGCAAGTGTTAATCGATTAAATTAAAGCTTTGCAAACACGAACCTACACATACACATAGCAAGAACACAATATGCATGTTTGTCGGACGTACAGTGTCATGATCAAATATTGTACCTCATTTGAGAATGATTTTGTATTTATCACACAGTAATAAAAATAAATATTTTTCGTTAAATAAGTAAAATAAATATTGTAAATATTTTCCAGTAAACAAGTTGGAGAGTGGCAAAAGTTGCGCCTTCTCTGTTAGTTCACAAGCTAATATACTCATCACTATGGGCCGCGGTCCACGGTTAAACGTACGATTTATCCATTCATCATAATTGGGCCTGTCAAAAGCCCCCTCTTCTCTTATTTGCCACATCGACCTTAAGCGTTTTCCGGTGTAAATTCGAATCTCTTTTATAATTTCGAGTATGTATAAACGCCTAAAGTTTATATGAACCCTTACAAGCTTTATGTGCGGGTTTTGATCTTTCCGGTATACACAATATTAACTACCACTATATAGAGCAGCGCAACAATTGTGCTACAATATGAAATTCAAATAACTTTTTTTTTTTAATTAATGTATTTCATTTATTTTTTTATTGTATAGAAAATTCAATTTTATTTGATATAACTAATTGGTTTTGAAGATGATAGACGCATATTCGACACCTGATCAGAAAACTGAAAGGTTAAATTCAGTATCATCTCAATTATTGTTCTAATGGACTGATTGATTTCAGTCAAATTCCTTGGTTTCGTTTTCTACCTCTTGGTTAACCCCACAACCAATTCAAGTCAGGTGACCTTCAGGGCCAGAGAAAGGTGGAGTTTTTGGATATTAATTAGTTAAGGCATTTTCATTGGAGATCCCCCATAATTAGTCTGGCTATGTATGCAGTGAATCGGATACGCCTTCGGCGCACTTCTGTGTAAAAGAAACTTTTTCAACATCTTTTAATAACGGTCACTGACATTGACATCCTGTATATGACAGCTAATCAATTAACTGATGGTATAATAGTTGAAAAATACTGAAGAAGACCAATATCCCAAAGTTTATTTTGGCCCCTGTAGGAGCATTGTTTTCTTTCTTGTCCACTTGTGGTCCACAATGTAAGGAACGTTATAACAATCTATTACCAGATATATAGTCGCATCAGAAAAGTTCTTACGCTATGCATTATACAGGCATAGAGGCTCGAAGTGTTATCTATTTTACGCTGCTGTAGCAACCAATCGGCTGATGACACCGCGCTCATATTTTGAAAAACGTCAGCCTGTTAGGTTGTTTACAAGCCTACGCAAGCATACCATTTTGCGTATTCAAACGCAACAGTGTTATTGTTTTGTATTTGGCGTGAAGGTCGTAACCATCCATTTTTAATAAGCTAGGACACTTACGTGTGAACATAATATTTGTGTATCGGTATCGTTACCCGTTATAATAATACTAGTAGCATCAAAACAAGCCGCCAGAAATTGTTTGAAAAATGAAGACCAAAATTCAGTGTAATCAAAAGTGCAATTCAATTGGACCAAAATTTCAATGTGTCTGCTCGTAGCATGGGGCTTATATAGAGTTATGCATTTTTCCTTTTCAAGTAAGGTTAAATAAAACAAACATAAGGCTTTTATTTCGATGAAACTTATTTTTCATTATAATGCCTGGACCCTGTCATTATGTACGAAATATAATGCCATTTAAATGAATGTCTCTGAAAAACTTACGTAACCAAAGAATCTATCCAAACAAATAATAGGAATGGTAATGGGATATCATTAATTTATTCGAAGATATTTTCGTGAAATCAGTGTCATGAAAAATCATTAAATACCTGCGTTAAGATTTTAATGTTTCAAGCATAAAAATTAATTCTATAATTATTTCGAAGGATAACCAAATATCTAACATATCTGAATACTCAACAGAAACAAACAAAAATATCGGGGGCGTTAGTTAAAGAAAAATTCATTTTAGAAGGTCAGATCACGAAAAGAAGAAGATTTAACTTCTTGTAGATGTAATTATACATTTGCAAGATTTTTGAAGTAAGTCTAATGATTACGGATTTTGTTATGCTTACGAATATAGACAAACAAGTAAACAGAATTTCAGTTAGTAATTCACAGTTTACATCGATCAAAAACCATTGAAATCATCTTCAGCACAAAGGAACAGATGGAATTTGATATCGGCTCTGATGGAGAAACTAAGCACTGAAATATTACTGTGGAAGATGCGACAGATTACTACAGGACAATGTTAACTAATATGATGAAAAATTGAATAATTATCAGCTGCTTTGCGTCGGTCTCACAAGATAACTTTAATGAAATAGAATCATAAATAAATTGATTTTCAAAAAGTACTTCAAATTGAGGAGATGTAGTAATACTATTCTATATGAAAAACGGCTTTCGCATTTGGAATCCTGAAAGATTGCATAAAAACATTCCATGATGATCCTACTAGAATAGAGAATAGAGATTAACAATAGCAAAGATATTAAAAAGTGCTTAATTTAATGTATTTGCTATCAGTCAATAAATAAAATAAAAAAATTACTTAATGTTCTCCCCACTGCCCAATAATTACCAAAATCGTGTCTGTGATTGTAAATAGATTATCCTTCTGCTACCTCCCATGCAAACCGAACGAATTTCCGAAGTTTAATTTTTCTCTGCAGCATCTCATTCGTAGATTGCAGTAACTTAAATCTTTGTCCAGTATATTTTGGTTTTTAATGCTTGGCAGAATTCGACAAAATTGACCGATTAAGTAGGTCACTTCTGGCGATTTCCGCTACAAATGATCGATATAGTCCACATATACTTGGGTTCATGTATCATGTATTTAATTAAATTTGATAAATGTCGAGCGAATTGCAATGCGGCTTCTTGTGCCGCCCATATAAATTGACTGATTTTCCGAAGCTCAGTTTTCCTTCTGTAATTCTAAATGGGAGACTAAAATAGCCTGAGTTCAATTTCTTTCTATTGATTTTCCGTAAAACTGGTGAAAATATGGGCAAGTAACCACGCCTTTTATGGTCGCTGTATATTTGGTTGTACATTAAAACTATCCATTAAACCGAAATTTTCAATAATAAAGATAGTGGTTTGCAGTATTTTGATATATGGCGTTAAAAGAACTGTTGAAAATGTGCTAAGAGCGGCAAACCTTTAAAGCTGAGCTATAAATTCGACGACTGTTGTGGATCAAAACAATACAAATGTTGCATTCCTGGTGTAAAATCTGAAATAAATAAATCCCCTCCAATTTGTTCAATACTGTAATATAAAGAGCGTGAAACTTCTAATCACTGATCAAAACAATATCAATTCAAACGAAAACTTAATCCTCTGTATATCTGTTTATCAAAAACACATGTATATGATTGTTTTTTTTTTTTTTTTTTTTTTTTTTTTTTAAAAAAAATAAAAAAAAAAATTAAAAATTAAAAATTCTTTTTAAAAAAAAAAAAATTTTTTGTTTTTTTTTTTTTTTTTTTTTTTTTTTTTTTTTTGAAAACACTGTCAAATAAATCTTGCTAATTACTCCTTCCTTTTATCAATACAACAATTTTGTGCGTTTATAGTATGGTAGTATACTGTCCAAAAGTGTGTCAGTATGTGTGACCATTTGAAGGCACATCATGTTTACATTTTGAGAGCTGTTAATTTCAATTGATGCCTGACACTATGTCCAGCGGGTAAGCAAAACAGACAATGTGTAAAACCTACAAAACTGCGGCAATACAAAGAACACCCGCTGGTCCATATGATGTTATGCGAACATTCAGTGGGCGCCATCTGAACTAGATATCATTTGGATTTTGTTGTAATTCGCACTGCCAGCACATTAACATAGATTGCTTTTCCATTGTGATTAACCAATACAAACGTATCGTGTTACAAGTACTTTTTTCTGATTTTGTTAATTTGCTTCAACTGAAACGCACATTTGCGTTCATAACATATGCTAGCCTAGGGCAGTCCGTTTCCAAGGGAGCATCATCAATGCTAACCGCAAATAGTGGTAAGCAAATTTAAAAGTGTGACATAGTAGGTCGATTTCAAAAGTAATGTGATTTAGTTCTGGTCTTGTCGATTTTCGCGGTTGCATTTTGTGGCATTGTATATTTACTGAATATTTTGCCTTTAATCTTCCACAAATAGTGAACAAATATAATGGTAGACAAGATAAAAATCCGATACGTGTTCTAGTACAAAATATCGCGGACCTGCAGATTTATGCGTCCAACACAGAAATAGCATAAAACAAATGGACAAGTGAAAAATGTAACCAGTGGAAAGTTGGACAGACCATTTACACTACATCACAATAATTCTCAACTATGGCACGTGACTATTCTTATGCAGAATTTTACACTGAATATGCAGTCAGATGTTAAAAAAGAGAGACCCGTTTTTGAGATATAGCTATGTTTGCATTTTTCGAGTTTTGACTAAAGGTGAGTTCGCAAAATTTCAATTATCTTCGGACATACTAAACCAGGATTACGCATTATTTTTTTTATCCAAATTTAAAAAAAAAAAAAAATGTTTTGCTGTAAATTACGTCTTGAAAAAAAAATTATTTCCGATCTGATCTTTTTTGCCGGTCAAATTTGCACTGAAAATTTAGATTTTATAAGAACTTAAGTAAAAGCACAGAAAATCAATTTATTCGAATTTTGTGAATTATTAACTACATTGCACTACAATAAGATTTAAAAATATTGAAGGAGTTTTTTTTTTTTTTTTTGTTTTTGAGAATTTGACTGAATTGAAGCGTCCATTAAAAAAATAATTGAGGCAATCCCGCAATGAATAATTTTCTTTCAACATAAATTAGTTATATAAAATAAAATAAATTGCAGCCCACAAATTTCCTAGGGTCCACCCTGTTACTAATATGATCCGTCTTTCTAGTTATACTATTCCCACTACGTTGCATTTCCCTCACAGCCACTTTGCTAACTATAATATTTATACAATAAAATCCTCTTCCCCAATTCCTTAATTAAATTGAAATAATAAAGTTCAGCGTTACTTTTGCCTCTTCAAATGCGTTAGTTAACCGCCTGTCACGATTGACTTTATTACAATGCTTGTCCATTTCCGCTTCGTTGCTAGACTGTTTAGACCCTAAATTTGTTCATTTTTGCGTGGCAAGCAATGCCATCCTAACAAGTGTTAGTTATTCGTTAATTTAATGTTATTAAATCAAGTGGCACAGTCGGCCAATATGTTTCCAACGATTATCAGATTCTTCTTTTGCACACATACTAAGTGCTCTGTGTATGGGTAGGTATGTATATCTATGTAGATAGTCTGTGTCCTGTCATAAATATGTAAATGCAGAACACGATTTCCGGTAAAACATCATTACGAAAACTACCAAACGTTTGTGGGACATTCAGCCATCAGGACAACAAAACCGAAAGAAATGTAATGTGAAAAATGGCACATGCTGAGAATTGCGTGGGCACAAAAACAAGGCGGATGTTTACACATGTCTCTATCAAATGCTTAACAAATGCGAGAGTCTCGTCTCGTACTCACTCGCACACTACTCGTACCATGACGGAGGAAATTTGCCGTTAAAGTAAAATTGTTATAGCAATATGCGTGAGTGTGTGTTTCGGCGTAAGCCTGAGTGTGACTACGTGTATGTTTGAGACTGTGTGAGCATGAAAGTCTCAAAATGTTTGTGGTATTGCTGATGTCGATGTTCAGTGATATTGTCAGTTTGTAAGTTCAGTTCACACTCAATGACAACAATATCATTTGTTACATATCGTTATATGGTCGAGGAGGTGACTCCTGATATTATCGAACATTTGGGAATGGTGTTAAGTAAAGCGAGTGTTTGCACTGAATGCTGAAATGTCTGGATGTTTGGTCAAATGTAAATTGTTTTTAGAAATGTTGTGCTTTAAGGCCTCACAACTGCTACAATGGAATGAAAAAAGTGCAGACAAGAAGTTATATAGAATTATTTAATAATTCTGAGAAGAAAATTTGGGGAATCGAGTTATTTTAAGCAAAACTATGTAAAGCTACATGAAATATATACCTATATGTACACTCCGAACTCTTAAAATACTTACCAATTGGTCGACATTGTAAAAAAATTCGGTACTTCATAACATATCCTGGTGAATGCCATACACTTCCCCTAATGAATTGGACGTTCTGAATTAAATTTTTTTTAAAGATGTCGACTCTTTATTCTCACATATGCTTATTCTATTTGATTTAACATACATAACAGGCTTCGAAATGTTTACACATTCTATTAATAGATTGAATAATAATCATTTCAATAAAGTTGCAAATTATGCAATAATGAGAGAATGCAGAGATCTACGAAACGCCATCTGAAACTTATCAAATTAAAAATTTTTGTCTTATAACAGATTATTTTCATTAATAATCATACTATAAACACTAATTTTTTTATAAATATTTGAAAACCCATTTTCCATAATTATAATTATATAAAGGTTTTTCCCCTTTTCCTTTTCCATTGTTGTTATAAATTTGCTAACAGATTTTATAAAATTATAAGTGCTATTTGCTGTAAAAATCGTACGATTTGACCTCACTAATATATTTTTACATACATTTTCTTTACAACAAAATACAGGGTTGCCCATATTCGACGGACCTATGTTTTTAAAAAAAAAATCAAAGAAAAAAATAAAAATTTGGCGGTTTGCAATCTTATTCATTTAATTTGTTCCAAGTAGATTTGTTTACATCAATTTTTGAATATGATATCTCTCAAATGGCCGCCTCTGGCGTTGATGGCGTATTGTGCCCTTTTTGCAGCATTTTCCATCGTTTTCGCCAACATTTTGGCCGGAATAGCGGCTATTTCTTCACGAATGTTGTCCTTGAGCTCTTCTACGGTCCTTGGCTTGTTAACGTAAACCTTTGACTTCAAATGTCCCCACAAGAAGAAGTCAGCGGGCGTCAAATCGGGCGAACTCGGTGGCCAGTCCAAATCACCACTTTTCGACATCAAACGGCCCGGAAACAAATTCTTCAGAAAATCGATTGTTATGCGACTTGTGTGCGGTGGAGCGCCGTCTTGTTGAAACCAGAACTGCCTCATACGCTTTCGACGAATAATTGGCATCACAAAATTGGTCATCATGTCGCGATAACGCTCCTGGTTGATGGTAACAGCATGGCCATTTTCGTTTTGGAAGAAAAACGGCCCAATGACCGTTTTCGCACTAACGCCGCACCAAACTGTGACTTTTTCGTCATGAAGAGGCAATTCTTGAATCTCGTGAGGATTTTCAGTGGCGTAAATACGGCAATTTTGCTTATTTACGGTCCCATTCAATGTGAAATGGGCTTCATCGGACATGATAATTTTGTTCCAAAATTGCTCGTCATCATCGGCCATTTCGATGACTCGTTAGGCCCATTCCAATCGACGAGGCTTGTCCGCAGGCAACAATCTTTGCGTCAATTAAATTTTGTACGGGAACAAATGCAAATCAACGCGAATAATCCGTTGTAAAGTGGACCGAGCCATGCCCAACTGCTGAGAACGGCGTTTTTGGGATGTTCTTGGGGACCTCTCAACACTGGCTCGTACGGCAGCGATATTCTCGGCCGATCGCCTTAGTCGACTTTTATTTGGCCTCTTCGGATTAGAAAGAGCCTCACCAGTCGAAAATTTTTCGTATAAACGCTTAATGGTGTTCTTAGAAGGCGCACTTCTCACATTTTTTAATATTTTAAAAGCGCGTTGAGTTTTCACAATTGACTTCTTCTGTTGAATGTAAATTTCAACTATTTTAGAGCGCTCGCGTGGCGTGTATTGTTCCATGGTAAAAATCTGCTTGGACTGACGCTTCAAACGCGGTATGTCATTAAGCGATCTGACATCTCTGTCAAAAGTTATGGCGTTGCCAGATGGGTCCGTCGAATATGGGCAACCCTGTATTGGATGAATAAAATTGAAATTGAAATTGAAAAGGAAAAAGTTCAATGAATCAAAAGCTGGATATTTGTAGGTGATATCTATTTCACATATACCTATACATAGTTTGCATGTAAATATATATATATATATGTATATATACAACTCCTGATGTACCAACAGCATCGGTTCACAAAGGGATCTGAAGATGGGCTTGCCACACAGTTAGAAACGCGTCATCCTTAGAAGTTATTACTGAATTGACTGTTACTCTAATCAATCACAAATACTTAGGAGCATTTTCAGTTTGGAATTTCTACTTGACCTCATAGCTAATTTGCTGTAAATTCTTCTGAATAATATCAAGAAAAATCAAATAAGAATATTTGAAAGGAAATTTCTGAGAGCATATATCTCTCCTGCATAAGTCTTCATATAATAATTTCGCAAAACATTTGTAAAGTCCTGTATAAATAATTAGATATAGTTGGAGCAGAAAATTTCATAATACACTTAATTAGGAATCATATATAGAGAGGTACATTATGAAAAGTTAATAATTTTATTATGCCACCACATTTTGCTAGTGTTAATTATATAACTAAAAGAACATCTAAAGGTTTTGTACCTCCTAAAGCATTTACATATAAAGAAAATATATTCAGAATAAGAAGGGATTCTTCTGTCACATCTACAGGCAAGCTACAGATAAATTAATACAAATTATAAGTCTTCGTATAATCATATCCGATTTTTGTAGCAGTCATGACTGCCAAGACTGTATTTTTTAACTGTTTCCAACTTTAAAAAAATATAAATATGTGATATTTGTTAACTTTTCCTTTACAATGTAAACATTGCAAGGCATATCGTGTAAAAATCCAAAATAGAAATAAATTTAAAAATTCATACTATGCTTGAGAACCTCTAAAGGCACAACGTGTTGTAATATGACCAAAAAATTTAATTAATAAGCAAACAAAAATTTAAAATTGAGCATTGGATCTGCGAAAAAGTAATTTGCTCTAGTTCAATTGTTTAAAGTGTATGCCGTACCATCACACAAGTGACATTTCAAGCTTCAATTTGAGATATGTTGTAACATTTGGAACAGAGCTTTGTGAATGTTGAGGCACGATAGGAGTATTTTCGCTATAATGTGATGTTTTATTTCAGAGAAGATATAAAACCGCGCAGGCGTATAAGTTTCGTTTACGAAATTCCCTTCCTGAAATTTCACACTCAAATATAACCAACGGTTGGCTGACAATCATTTGCAAAGGCTTGAAATCGTCAAACAACTTAACGGTCAAAAGGTAGTTGTAATTTTAAAGACTTTCTTTGGATGTTTTTCTATATCAAGCAATATATATCTTCATTTGCATCGGATGAAGGTACAAGCAGTATTAAAATTAGCTACGGCCTTTAGATACAAACATGAAACTTTTATTTCATTATAATGCTTGGAGTTTGAACGAAATGCAATGTTATTTAAATGACGGCTTTTGGGTCATTTGACGGCTTTTTCGCGCATTTCGAGCGGTATGTCTCCAACGTTTGGGGATTATCCGCGTAAACACGGTCTTTGACGTAGCCCTGCAAAACAAAAAGTCTAACGGCGTCAAATCACATGATCTTGGTGGCTAACTGACTTCTCATGCAATAAAGCCAAAATCAGTCGTATTTTGTGGCTAGTGGTACCGTCCTGTTAAAACCACATATCGTCCAGTTCATAATCTTAAATTGCAGGCCAGAAAAAAAGTCAGTTATCATACGGTTATAGCGCTCTGAATTGTCGGTAACGTTTTCTCCAGCGTCATTTTCTCACCAAACAATCACTTTTTCCAGATACAACGGCTTACCCACAATCACTTTTGGGTTCTCCGCCAATTTTGCGTCATTTCCGAGAAAAATACTGTCCAATGAAATCTGCAAACCATAACGCGTACCAACCAGTCGCTTTTTCTGGATGCAATCGCTTTTCCACAATCACTTCTCGGTTCTCCGGCAATTTTGCATGTTGACATAACCACCGAGCGTGAAATGAGCTTCAACGCTGCAGAACATTTTGTTCCAAAAATCAGCATTGAAATCATCTTGCTGTAGCACCCAATCAGCACAAATACAGGGTTGTGAATGGTAATTGTTGCGTGAGTTGGACTCTATATGGACGGAAGTGCAAATCCAAATGCAAAATACGTCATAATGAGACGTATGAGAGAGATAGGTCCAATTGCTGAGAATACCTTGAAATCGACAAATTCAGATTGTCCGCCGCACTTTCAATAATGCGACAATGCACTAGCCTGACCACATTTGTAACGCTTTTAGTCTCTTCAAATTGCTTTATAATCTTGCCAATTCCTTGAGTAGGTTGATTATGATGACCATAATCACCCCGTAATGCACGAAAAGTACCCACGTTTGTATTATGTAAGTAAGTTTAAACTATTTGTACAGGTTCTTCGGTTATTGAAAAATCCATATTCGTAAATGGCAAACCTTTCATTAAATAAATAACACTTCAGATGATAGGTATTTAACAACTGACAGCCTTGCCAGACTAGCGTTTTTGGATAATAGTGGATAACCCTTTATTTTAAAACTATTTGAGAACATAAAAATAATTAATCTTTTACTTTTTAGAATGATTAAAACTTCGTTGGAAGAACCAGGCTTCTGAAACACTGTCAAAACATGGTATGACAAATTAGAAAAAACACACAGAAAACTGAAGTACATGGGATTATTTTTTACGTGCAGCATATAATGGACAAGGATGCCCATTCCAGTAGCCACCTTAGTAAGTGAGTAATGTTCCATTTTAATTAGGAATGTCTATATCGATTTTTCTTCCATAAAAGCCAACTTAATACAAGAACACTTTTACTGCATTGGAAAAATCAGTATTAAGTGCGAAAGTTATAATAGAAATGGGCGAATATTTCATTATTTACAACTTTATCAATTAAATAATTTGCAAGTATTTAATATTTTTTAAATTGGAAACATCCACATATTCTTGATTTCTGGACTATATTACATTACACTGCCTCGACGTATACGGAGCCAACGTAATACAAATGTGCGTTTTTGGCTGCGCAGGAAAATAATTTTGAATTTTGTTTTCACGCATAAGATATTACGATTTTTATGCAGAACTTTTCTGTCTTTCTGATATGATTTTCTTGAATTTTTAAATAACTCTCATATTTTTCAACCACCATTGAAAGTGCATTTCTTCTCTTAGCTTTAATTTTGTATATAATTGAACCCTTATTAGTAGCAAGAAAACTTTCTTTTTGAATATTACTGGATCTTAAAGGATTTTATCAATGATATATATATATTCGCCCAACCGGGTTTAAGCATGAATAAGGTAACATCATCGTAACGAAATCAAATCCGTTTTGATTTGTTTCAGTTTATGGAATCCAAATTAAAAATAATGAACAAATTTGATTTTAATTCCGGCAACTGAATCAAAATGTTATTGCAGTTCTTTTCTGTTCGATACATCCAAAACGAAATTACAAACAATTTTGATTTTGAACGCACACGAAACAAAATCGAAAACATCTTTAATTCTGATTCATTCAAAATTTTTCTGATAAAAAACAGAAAAAAATTCAAATAAAATAATAAACAATTTGAACTATTTTTGACTTTGACAGCTTGATGCCGTGAGTTCTATTCCGATAAATAACTAAACTACATTAGGTTTGAACTTTGATTTAGAGTAAAAAAAGAAACTGCATAAAACTATATTTTCGTTTCAGTTTCTTCAATTAAAATATCTATTTCCGTAGAGTTTTATAGAGCAACAGAATCAGCGAAGGTTTCTAATTTCGTTTCAGAAAAATTAGGAATCAATGTCTGAAATGTGTTGTTGTTAGGAGTATGAATCACAAACAAATTTCTAAAGTATTTTAAAACGTCAAGACCAAATCAAAACTTTCGTGAAAGTCCCAGCGTAATGGTGTTCCAAAATTACATTTATGGTGAAAACCTTTCAAGGTATTTGAAATGTCATTAAAATGTTATATTCCCTTGCAGCCAGTGCAGAAATTTCAGTCAGGTAAACAGAATTGCATTCCCTGTCCTTTTATAGTGCAGCAAAAATATTCGCAATTTAAGACAACATAATAGTATATACATTTTAACTTTCTGAAGTTGTCCGTTTGGGAAACGTAGAAGGAATAGCGATTTTTGCTAAATCTGTTATTTATATGTGTGGTGCTCTGGGGGGCGTGGTAGTGCAATCTGCTTTCACTCACAGTACTAAATGCCAGATGTGAGCTGGGTTATAACAAACATAGAAAAATTTAATGAAAAATACGAATCTAGGATTATCATAGAAAAGCAAGGTAATTCACATGGAAGATACCAGAAAGATCATGGTCATTCCATCGATATTTTTCATATTTTATCCAGCATAATCACACCATTGATGAGAGTTTAATTAACTTCAGGCTACGAATTATGGATTATGGTGGAAAACCAAATTTCGATGTATCGGTCAACTTGCACGAGAGGTATTACAGCGCCCGTGGCAGCCAACGTTACCCCTTTTATTTTTCAGAATTTAGATTACCAAAAGCATGATACCACATTTACGGTCGAATTGGGTTCAATTAAAGATGAACCCAAAAGATGCGGAGGTACGGATACAAGAGTTAGGTCCGCCATTTGTGTAAGACGTACTGAAAGGAACGCGGTTACTTGCATTGCAGAACAATGGAATGGAAAAAACTTTAGACTACTCCAGCAGACTAATTAGAAGTTACAGAGGATTTATAAAATTTTGAGAAATATGTTAATTTGTATGGTAGATATCAATACGGGTGAGATTCTGAGATTCTACAAACACAGAATGTGTACCAAATTTGACTAAATTTATTAGGGACGCAACTAACTTCTCGCTGTTTCTTTTTTGCAAAAATGGAACTTTATTATGAAAACATGTTTACAAATGATTCATTGAAAGTATTTCCATCGCTAGCTACTACTTTTTCCCATCTCTCAGGCAAAGCTCGAATTCCGTCACGGTAAAACTGTTCACCTTTGGAGACTATCCACGAATCTAGCCATTCCTTAATGTCGCCATATGAGTGGAACTGCTGGTCAGCTATACGGTGTGCCATCGAACAGAACTAGTGATAATAGAACGGCGCAATATCTGGAGAATATGGCGGATCGAGCCCCTTTCATTCCCATGTGGCCACGTGAGGCTGAGCATTGTCATGCTGAAGAATCACTTTTACGTGCCTCTCCGTGTATTGTGGGCGTTTCTCGTGCAGAGCTCGACTCAATCGGATTGGCTAAAGTCGATATCAACCCCCAGTGATGATTTCGCTTGGTTTTAACAGCTCGTAATAAATAAAACCAACCAGGCCCCACCAGGCATAACCGGGCAGCTCTCATAACTTTCCTTTCCTTGGATTGCTGTAATGAATCCATTTTTTTATCACTCGTTACCTTCCTTTTTTGTCGCTAAAGCAGCCGAAAAACGACGACCCTTGGCGTCAACTCATAAGGAACCAAGTTCCTTGCTGTCGAATCATTCCCAATGTACGCAATCGCTTAAAAATGGTTTGGCAGGTAACTCCTAATACTGAAGAAAGCTCTACCTACGTGTGGGCGGATCCCTATCAAGCAATGCCGTCAATTCAGTGTCTTCGAAGGGTTTTCGTCTTCCTTCACGTGAACAGTCATCAACATCAAAACCAACGTCTCGACACGTTGTTTCACTTAAAGCATCATCTCCGTAAACATTTTGGAGCTCTCGATGAGCTTCAGCCGCCGTTTTCTTCGATTGAAGGAAAAAATCAGTACTTCCCGCATATGATTATTGTTTGGCACAAAATCATACATATTCACACAACCAAAAGAATATGACATTAGGATCGACCAACACTTACAGCTGGCGCCATCTATTGGCAAACAGCGGGAACTTAGTTGCGCACATAATAGTTCAACTAAAAAAAAGATGTGAATCTAAGACTATACGAGTATATCTAAAATCGGTCATTTGTTGTGAAGGTGCCAAAAGGGGATGGAGATAAGCAACAGTTGGAATTTTTAAATTTCACTTGGAATTGTGCTTCAATGTAAGGGAGAACAGTTTGGGTTGCTGCAAGTTACGGACGTGATGTTGCTGGAACAAATCATCAAATCAATCATCTGAAATTCAGTCAATTTGTGTGGGAGGTACCAGAAGAAGTTGACAAATATTGCTCATTTACAACCCTGGGCTACGATCTTTGAAAATCTAAGAAGTCTTAGAAGTTCCAGTTAGTTGTAACCAGATAGTCAACTGGCGAGCCAACCAGCCAAACAGACAGACAACAGACGAATTAAAAAGTCAAGAAATGCGTCTCGTCAAAAGATGCTTGGTGCTTCAAACGTTTCCCTCTGGGTGTTACATTTTTGCCGTATCACCTCCGAATGAAGGTATGAAAATATTAATGTGTCAATAATAAAAATAATTTTTAAAATTATTTTTGTATTTTTGGTCCCTCATTTCACCATTGTTGGATATGTTTTGAAAAAAGTTATACTTCATGAAAAAAGGCATTCAAGTACGAAATATTTTATGAATTACCTAAAAACTTCCGTTCTTCGTTTTTTGATGATCTACGCGAGGCTCTTATTTTGAAACTGATAATTCTATATTGCTTATCAAGTTTATATCCTTAAATTCGAACCAATCAATTTCGGAGTTTGAGAGAAATCAAATAAATTGACAAAGAAAGAAATGATTACAATAATGCTGAGGATTCTCTTGATGATTAATTTGAAAGGGCACCTTTGGTTCAAATAGCTATAGAAGTTCATTAGTTTCAGAAGTTTTAGTATTCTGTAAAAAAGAATTAATTAGAGTAGCAAATGGACAGTACGTGAAAGAATGGGCAGAGATGTTCACAAGAAATTTATATTGGCTAAACCAAACGCTATGTGATTCCACAAATAAATTCAAAAAATTCATGGTGCCTCGAATTCGCTCAGGATTCGTTTTCGTTCTCAAATCACTTTTGTTGCCGTTATGATAAAAAAAATAAAAAATATGTATACTGATTCGGAAGACGCTCGACTGTAGCGGCAATGTAAACGAGGCATCTTTGTTGACCATAACATACTTGTATCTTCATTAGTTCATATATACGAATATTTTGCCCACATCAACCCACTTCGTTGTTTGATTTTCCTACATCTGCGAGTATTGTCCTGGGCATGCAACCAACCCGTTGTTGTGGGTGCACCTAAAGTGTTAAATTCTTCTTACTTATGTGTGAATTTATGTGATTACAGATTTAGAATTGCATCCTCTTTCCTATCGATATCTTCACGATATATATATGTATATAAACTTACGCTTCGAATAAGCCACAGCATATTTGTCTATCCATACGTCCATCCATTCAAACTTTTGGTTTGTTGGCTTACATGTCAAGCACTTCTCCAGCTGGTCGTAAACTGCACGATTCTATTGCCTGCCAAGAGGCGAATGAGAGAATTATCACTTATTTTCACTTTGTCCAACCGATGTGATGTCTGGAGTATTCCACCAGAGCGGGATTGGTTGTTAGTGTTTATGGCGAAAAGAACGAAGCATACGTACACGCCGCATCCTTTGTGCTCCTAAGTATAAGCTTGGAGCTCAATACAATGCTTTCTTGTACTTTATATCAATGATGAAACAAATGGATGAACGCACTGAGCACAGACTTAATGCCTGTCACTACGGATTCTTGTAGATGTGACTTTGCTGGGGAGGAGAAAAACTTAAATTCTTATGCAATTCTAAAGGATTATCGAAGGATTCACAGTCAGCATAATGGGTGCACAAGTATCGCATCAGCAGGAACAGTAATAAGATGGAGCATCATATAACTAAAGCAAAATTGTATTGTTATGTATGTCTATTCCTGAAGGGGGATGACCAGGCACAGAGCAAATCCGTATGTGGGTGGTTCGAATTGAATGGCTGTGGTCTGATTCGCTTAATACTGAATGTCGCCTCAAATAGAATGACAATCTTGAAACCGCTTGGTTTGTTTCTTTTTTTATTGTACAGTGACAGACAGACCAGGAGACAGTTAGTTAGCCAACCAACCATACAACTGAACTTGAGTTGTTCTTCTTTAGATTGAAGTTTAGTATTAAACCAGTAGCAGCGGAAACAGTGGATGACAATGCAGTAACCAAGAGTGAAAGATATTTTTTAACCAGTCGACTGAGTTAACAGTGGATTGAACGAAAAACTTATCCAAATATTATTCCTAAAATCTGATCCTTCTTATGGTGCGTAATATCATTTACCACAGACCAGTTAAAATTCAAATGGGAGCAACAAATTACAAATGGAAATATTCAGGTCGTGGTCAATCAATGTATTTTCAACACGATATAATCATTTAAAACAGACTTATTACACATCACTATAAACAAATTTTCTAAGATCTTGGAAACTTTTACTGATAATGTCTGATGCTATTAATATATGATGCTATTAGCTATCATTTACATTTTCCTATTATAGTGGGCCGGCCTGAATGTTAATAAAAATTTTACTTTTCTTCAGACATTAGCAAGAAATGGGCAATAATCTGTAATAAAAATGTGTCGCTTTATAAATCATAATTTGTATACTTTTACCCGGAAAAATTACGATGTACATCATATGATACAGTCAAGAATTTAAGATCCAAAAGGAAGCATTTAAAGTACCGGATGTGTTTTGACCAAATGCTTTTCACATTTTTTTAAGTTAAACGATTGAGCAAATTCTGTCAGTCTGCCTCTTCGTAATTCTCTCATCTGCAACCTAAATTGTTGTCCCTTCCTTTATTTTACAATTTCTGGTTAGATTTAAAAAATCGACCAATTAACAGTACTCCTTTTGCCTTTTCCCGTACAAAATGATCGATTTGACTCATATATTCTTAGCTTTATGTCTTGCAATCGATTGTATTAAATTTATTTAAATGTGACGTTGAGCATTTGCCAAAGCATGGTCTCAGAATGAAAACGAAGTGCATTGCCACACCGATTCTGATACCTCCCACGCAAATTGACCGATTTTTCGTAATTCAACCAATTCTCCGTAATTTCTAATTAGTCAGCTGTATTAGTTTTGTTTTTATCCACTATATTGTGTTCTCTACAATAGCGGAGAGAAATGGATCGTTAAGCACGCCTCTTCTGGTAGCTTCTATTTAACCCATATATTCTTATCTCCATACCTTCCAAATAGCTGTACCAAATTCGACTAAATGAACCATATATCATGCATTTGGTGATCCACTATTTAAGAATAAAAATGGGCGACATTTCTACGTCCATTCGGGTACATCCCATACAAATTCTTTGATTTATTAAAATTTGATTTTCCACTGTAATCTTTAATTCGTGGCTCAAAGTTATTCAAATTTTCGTATATTTTATTGTATCTCAAACTTGCAAAAAAATCCGCTGAATGAACATCTCCTCTTTCGTAACTCCCATACAAAATAACCTAATTTAATTTATATATCCCTAAATTCGATTTTTCGTTCAATTGCACTATATTCAGTATAATTGAGCTTGTATAAGGCATTTGGTACTGAGAATGAAAATAAATTGCGCTGGCACGCTTTCTATGGTACCACATATGCAAATTGGCCGATTAGTCAAAAACCTGACATTCCACATTTCCCAAACGGTAGACTTCATAAAGTTCCAATTTCGCTTCTGTTATTTATCTTTAATTCAAAATATTTTTTACAGCTACAAAAAATGACGTTGATTGTAATATGTAAGTCAGTTCATGTGACCGAAATTTGTGTACCCGTTCTCAGGTACCTAAATTAGATATTCTGATCTAAGCCCAACCTCAAATTAACAAAAAAAAGCATTTGTTAGACATTTTCTGATAACTTAGGATAACACATCATGACATGAGCTCTTTGATCGCTGTATCCTCAGTATTGTTGTTATAGTTATTGTTGTTTGAGTTTGCCTAACTTTATTCCCTGCTTTTCCAGTAATATCTTGCTAAGCCCAACGGAAAATTTACGAAAGCAAATACATGAAGATATTAATTTTTAGAGCATCCACTTTATGTCATTTTTTATACAGGGTGTCCGTCGGGAAGGTATACTACTTTGTTTTGACGCCATTTTGGTAAACATTTGTCTTGACAGTTCATATTTGGCAGTAGTAAAGTAGAGAATTGCTCAAATTTATTATGGAAAAATATTCAACAAACCAACGTGTTTTAATCGTTAAAACATTTTATCAAAATCAATCATCGATTACTGTGACGATGAGAAAGTTACGCGAAAGTTTTGGGAGAAACAACGTGCCAACAAGATTCACATTTTCATTTGAATGGATATGTGAATAAATAGAATATTCGGTTCTGGGCAATGGAAAACCCTCAAATTATTCATCAGTCACCTTTGCATCTATTAAAAGTGTCAGTCTGGTGTGAAATTTGGTCAGGAGGAATCATCGGACCTTACTTCTTTGAAACTGAAAACGGCGTAACGGTAACTGTCAATGGGGAGCGATATCGTGATATGATTGAAAATTTTTTAACGCCACAACTGCATGTTTTGGGCTTGATTAACATGTGGTATCAACATAACGGCGCCACATCGCATACAGCCAGGGCTACAATGAAATTACTGAAATTACAACAAGTTATTTTAAGAAGTGGTGATGCTGATTGGCCTCCATGGTCGCCCGATTTGACTGCTACTGACTTATTTTTGAGGTGATATCTAAAAAGCAAGGTTTATGCAAACAAATCAGAAACGCTTAAGCAACTCAAACAAAATATTCGTGATGATATTAACGAAATACCGCGTGGGATGTGTGGGAATGCAATGAAAAATGTGCTTAAAAGAGCTCGCATTGTGAGCCCACGTCCACCTCTGTTACATTTATTTGATATTGTATTCCATACATAATTGCCGACATTAAATAAAGATTTATCAATATACGATCCATTCTCTTTCATTTTATCAAAAATTAGTACACCTTAAAAAGTAGTTCACCTTCCCGACGGACACACTGTATCTACGTCCAAAAGAATGAATGTATAAATCTTTACCAGCAACCAAGAATGTAACACCCACAAAGTTGCGTTTAAAATACCAAATATCTTTTGACCAAATTTGTTTCGTTATTTTTCAAGTCAATTTCAAAACCAGCCAGGATGACTGGTAGATATGATAACTGCGGTAAGTCTTTATGAAGCTTTGTAAAACTTGACGCAACCTAATATGTTTCCAAGCCGTAGCCAGGGATCGTAAATAGATTATATCGACCCACCATTTATGATACCTGCCACACAAATGAACCAATTTTTCGAAACTTGTTTTTCTCCCTATCTATACCTAATAATTCGTAGACTGCAACGACTTGAATTGTAATCTTTAAAATCTGAAGAAATTGAATTCGAATTTGGCATTATACATGCGTTTGATCAACATAGTTCTGAGAATGAAAATTAGCTGCAGTGCCATGCCCAAATTGACTGCGTAGACTCCAGTAACTTAAACTTTCGCCGATAACAGTTAATTATTAATGCTGGTCTAAATAGAAAAAAAATGACCGGATAACCCCACAATATCTGTCAAGCAAATTATTCAACCCCTGTACTTTTTAGATCTTTGGCGTAGCTCAGGTTTCGATAAGAAATATAACATTGAAATTTATCAAACCTTACGTTTTGTTAGACCGAAACCGGATATTATATATTCGTACACAGTCTTAGTGCTGCTGCCACTTCTCACACAAATTGGTCGAATTTCCGAAAATCCAATTTTTACCCTACAACCCGTAATTCGTTGATTGCACTAATCTAAGTTTTTGTCCATTGAATTACAAAAAAAAAAAAATGCCATTGCTTCTTATGAATAATAAATGTCCATTAAATTGTTTTATAATATTTGGCACACGCCATGTCTTTATAAATTTTGTTCTGAGGATGGCGATGACCCGCCACTGATTGTGTCCCCAGCAGCTGACGTAACGCAATTATTCTTAAATTTATACCTTTTATTCAGTGCATAAAATTCAGTCAAATTTGGAATACGCTAATTATTTGCTAAACAAATACTAAGGATGGAAATGATAGGTAATGTCAAGGTTTTTCTGGTAGCTCCCAAACAAATTAGCCGATTTTCCGAAATTCAATTCATCGTCTACCATTTTTAATTAGAAGAGGACGCACGAAACTCAGTTGCAGGGATTACTGTCTAAACTTGATGAGACGAATGGGAGAAGAATAAGCGTAGAAGACCAAAGGGATTGGAATTATCTTCTACTTGTATCTTATAATACACACAAATGTCTATTTTAGTCGCCACCTAAGTAAGTAAAGCAAGATCGATTGTTTGTTTGTTCAAGGTACCGAAAGAGATTTGACTATCAACCCAATTCATCTACGTTATCATATTCACATTTTCTAAACGATTTCCTGTTGCTAATATTTGACTGGAATTAATGAAATCATTTCGGGTAAAAGGTTAAATTGTTTAAATATTAATTCAGATCATATAACTAACGTTTCGCCACACCTCTTTTGGTAGCGCTCACATTTTTTTGCACCAACTGTAAAAGATGTTGTGGCAGGGTATACGTAAGTCAGTCAGTCCACTTATGAAATTTCTGTACTAGTTGATGATTCGCCACACATTTAAGACGCAAATTTATGCGATATGATTATATTTGAGCTTAATTCAGAGCTTCTTTTATTTTAAAGCTAAATATTTAAATGTATTTTACATAAAAAAAAAATTCTTTCACGATTATAGTTCTATACGTATTTTGAGAGACTTGCCTGTCATTCGAAAGGCTTTCAACATATTAATTAAAGGTATGGACTTGTATCGTCTCATTATGTTCTCAATATAGGTATATTATGTTCACAATATAAAATTATCCTTTGCTCTTAAATTACGAATTGTCATTGTGCAAACAATAACAATTCACAACCACTGTGCAATAAACTCTCTTGTCAGTCACTTACACAGTCAGGTGTATGTTACAACATTGATAAGATTTCGTAGTCGCTGTCCTATTTTTCCTGTTAAATTATTAAAAACATAAGCATTTCTTCTCTATGGCTATATTTTATTGAATGCAATATTTGATTCTAGTTATACGGCAAAACGAAATACGAGTAACAAGAAAAGTTATCGCATCAGCAGAGATGCAACTATACCTCTTCCTTTTTGATCAATTTTCACAATCCCATTTATTTTCTGTTGGTAATTGAAAAATCAAATAAATAATTGATTAGATAGACAAAAGACCAAAATTGGTTTTGGAAAATTTATAGTTATTGCAAATATATCAGGATACAAATCTACAAGCCCTAAAAAATGTACATTGCCAATCGATAAAAAGACTAACAAGATAAGAGTATTTAGGTAACAAACATTCGAAAAACAGGATGAATGGCAACAAACATTATGTGGTAATTGCGTTGAAAGATGTTACATACGAGTATTTGGAGATTACAGCTCACTATGAAAGCTCACGTGTTCGGACGGAAACAACTCCGAAAGTTTAGCATTTTTAACTAGTAAAAAAACTAGAACTTCCAACACTACCGATTATTAACCAAACTTGGTGCTTAATAATTGTTTTGCTCTATGCAGTCGTCTAAAAAATTAAACAAAGGTGTACTTAAAGCAAGAAGAGAGAAAGAGAGAGAGGATTTCAAATCAATAAAACAAAAACAATTAGAAACTTGCCTGAAGGTTCTTAACATCTAACAATAAAACGATAATACTTTTGAAAAAAGTTTCTCCATTCGCAAGGAGAAAAATTTACCTATGTTGTTTGTGGAAAATTATAAATTTATATAATAAAGTCAGAAAATCTTATCCAGTATCTTAAATTTTAAAAAATCGACTAACCGACACATCCTAAACCAATAACCAATTTAATCCACACATATTTGGATTAGTATTATATATTATATACAGATAAATTTGCACTACATTGATCGCTTTCCGTAATGGGAAAACAGTTTTGTCTGGCACCTCCTACAGCAGTAAACCGATTTTTCGAAATTCTTATGTTCAGCATAGGTACAATAAATTAAATTAGGTTTGTAAGGAAAATAAGAACATTTAAATGGGTCGCATTATCTTGCCTCATCCAATACCACATTTTTCCTACAGCTTCTCTTACGTAGACTGCAGCAATTAAAATTTCTATCCATCGTTTTGACCTACAATGGTTTGACAACATTTGAAAAAATCGTCCAATTCAAAAGCCCCTTCTGGTAACTGCCAGAAATATTTCGTATACATTAAGTATTAGGAGGCCCCTAAGTAGAAATTTGCCTGGTTTCTGTGCCTCTGATACCCTTTCCGAAATTCACTTACTTCACTGTAACCCCTAATTCGTAGACTCCGGAAACTGACAGTGGCGTGTCAGTCAGTACTAGTGATCATCGTTCGTGTGATCGTGGGTTCAATCCAATATGCAGCTACCTGTCATAATAGTGTCTGGCGAATACTTCGAATAGTCGATTAATTAACAAGTCTAGTTAAGGTTTTCCAATCTTTCATTCAAATTGATCGATTAGTCAAACTTTAACTTTCTCCCTGTAAATTTTAATTCTTTGACTCAAATTGAAATACTAGATATGGAATAAGGAAATATTACTGAATAACCTCGCCCTTACTGGTATCTTCCACACAAGCTATATAATTTAGCCCACATGTTTCTTGATTTATATCTTTCACTCAGTTCGATTAAACTCAGCAAACTCAAACTTTTATTAAGTTTAGTTCTGCAAATGTGAATGGTCTACACTGTCCTTCCTCTTTGGGACATTTCACATGAACTAATTTTTCAAAACGAGCAGTTTCTCCGGGTGCGAGATAGTAATTTCCGAGAGAGTTATAATAATTGGGGTCAGTCCTCAATTACTAAGCCCGGATATTAATAATGCATAAAACAATATTATAAGCTAGAGCGAATACTTTCCAAATCACATAGTTAGAAAGTGATGGAGCAATTATACAGCTCCATGAAACTAGAAGTGCTGAAACAAAACAAAGAACCAATTATGAAACAATGTAAAAAAGAACCTAACTACAGATAACGATTTAAATTTTAGGAAATCCTGCCCATTTTTAATAGGGAAATAAAATTATCGAAGGACAAATCTATTAATTTTTTTATTTTGTAAATCAATCCATATTCTTCTTCTACGAAAATATGGTCGATCATTCAAAGTTTCTATATTGTTAAGCCCAGATCAATTTCACATTGCTTAAACAGCCCCACCCAAATACAACTCACCTTCAACCAGAACTCTGGTGCAGCTAACGCTTTTACGAAAGCGTGGTCTAAGCAATCGGACGACACAAATTTTTTACCAACATTTTGGGAAAACAAACAAGTCAAATACACCGAATCACAACACCGAAAGCAAAATTCTTCAGTAAGGCAAGAAAGCCAAACTAAAAATCAAGTGTAATACAATCAATCATTTATTCAATATTCGTTATTGAAAATAATATATTAGGCAACTTTAATGGTACGGCTGTCGATCAGCCAGTAAGGTGTAGTAAACAGATATCTATTATTTTTTCAATAGATGGCTTTAATTAGCTGTATCTCGGTTTATATCAAAGCTATCAGCTTCCGCTAGACGTCATTAGAAAGCCATAAAAAAAATACTCAGACAGTTTTGTGATTTCTTGATTCAATCTCTATTTTGATCTTGTCAATTCCGTTCGTTAATTTTTATAGAATAATATGAATCATGAATGCAAAAAGGAGCTCGAAGTGTTCCATACTAGCTAACGGAAGAAATTGTCATCCCATCCGAATCGACCAATTTCTGAAGCGGATGATGACTGGTGACGATAAGCGAGCTATTCGCGATAACAAATGAAAGGAAAAGGAAACGGTTGAAACGGTGTATTTGTTGGGATTGTCAGGAAGTCATCTACTATGAACAGCTCCTCTAAGACCAAGCCCTTAATTCGGACTGTCAATAATTGTACTTTTGGAAGAAAGAAAGGAATGAATCTTTCAGAAATGGCCAGGTTTGCCAATAGGAGAGAAGTAATATTCTATTGGACCACGCCAAACCACATAGATAGTGACTCGCCAAATTTTCCAAGACCTTGACTGGGAGGATTTCATTATTATCCACCTTGTAATCCGTATCTGGTATCAAGTGATTACCGCCTTTTCCTGTCTATGACGGATGATGTTGTTGGTAAAAAATTCGCCTCAAGCTTGTGATAGTCAACTGTCCGCATTTTTTAACAATGAGGACTTGGATGTCTATGAATGGGGCACAGTGGAAATATTCTCAACATTGCATTAAAATGGTGAATATTTGAAGTCTATTTAAAGTCTTTGATATCATGCATAAATAATGGATCTCTATTTACTACAACTTATATCAAAAAATGTTATTCAATCCCTCCAAATTTCCTCCAAGGGAGGAGAATGTTGTAATAGTTTTCTAAGCTGAATTTTCTGTACTGGTTTCCAGTTTTTCTTTGTAACAATACTGCGAGAACGTGCTGCAGATTTGATATTTAAATTTCCAAACATCATTTTGTGAAGTAAGTGTAAGACTTCAATAGTAACATATAACACATTACGACACATATTGTATCAATTTCTCAAATAAACGCTAATAATAAGGTCAGTAGAACTCAAATTTTGTAATTTAGAAGTAATTTGCATTGCTCACATAAGTATAAGTTTCCATATAAAAGTATAAGTTTTGTCTAATTAAATGTATCGAATTTATTTGGTCATTTAGGAATAGCATTGAAATGTATCAACATCTAACTGGGGACGAAAGCAAATGGATTTCCTTCTATTGCTCAGCAAATCGATTTCATAACAACAATATCCAAATATCACATCAATTGACAGGATACAAGCAATATTTAATATTCAAGCATTCATATATAACTATGCCAAAGAACAAACCAGAGATGGGCGTGCGAAAAGACTAATAAGACACGTACACTATTTTATATACAAAAAGGAAGCAAACGACTTTTTGTTTTTGGTTGAAGTAATGGAAAAAGTTCAATGAATGAAAGGCTGAACATTTTCGAGCAATATCTATTTCATATAGTATACATAACCTGTTTATAAGCACAACTGATGTTGGTAAGTCATCGACTAAGCTATTCAATCAATGAAGATGAGTTTATCACGGAGTCCGAAACGCGTCACCCTTGTGGGTGATTACTGAGTTGACTGTTACTCTAACCAAATGTTTAAAAACATTATCAATTTGGATATGTCTACTTGATCTCACAGTTAATTAGATGTATGTTCTTCTGTACACTATCGTAAAATTATTGTTAAACGTGGACACTGTGAGAACAAAAACAGCCTACAAATGAATTCTTATTTCTATGCGAATTGCACGCAGACCTCAATGTGACGAAATGATCAAACAATTGCTAAGAAAAGCTATGGTCAATACCTAAATTTGCCAAAAAATGCTTATTTTTTGTCGAAATGGATTTCAAACAAGTGAATATTATACAAAATATGCTGCCGACTATGCCAAAGAGATAAAATTTTGGCAGAAGAAAGCGACACCCAAGGAAATCGTTGTTTTATTAAATATAGTTTTATTTATAAGGGTAATGGATTTCAGAATTTTAGTCGCCTATTAAAGAGAATATATCACGATCGTGAAAGCGGATCCAGCAATTTTGTCATAGGCAATATTTTAAAAATTTGTAAATAGTTGGAAGATTTGCAATTCAGTCATTACTTTTTGTTTTTTACGTAAAAAATCAATCAATTTAATTAATCAATTTGTTATAAATGGTAATCAAATCAGTATTATGTAATATTTTAACATCATGCCAGTTGACTTCTCTTCTAGAAACCGGCAATTAAATTTGGTAATGTTTAATAAATTGTCATAGGAAAAAAGTTGCACAGTGTGCGGAAATTGCAGGAATTTATTATGAAAGGAACCAATTCAGGGTGCGTTCTGTGGTGAGTTGTGGTTGTGGTGATGGAAAATACCCACACTGTACTGTAAGATTGTGTTACATATAGTGAAATTCGGACGAGCTTAGGTTTAGTCGTCCAAGAGATTCTTACCTCTTATTATCTTTAAAAAAACCATAATAATAATGTTTCAAAAGGATTGTATGAGACCGTAAAGCTACACTGATAAGCTCCAATAATATAGAAAAGGTTTAACAATCTCATTTTTCATATTCGGCAAAACTTTATAAGACCCCACGTTTACCCATTAGGTGATTTCCAAACCAACAGTCTTGTGAGACCGGCAGTTGTTAAATACCGGTCATCTAAATTTTTATTTATTAAGTGAAAGGCTTGCAATTTACGAATATAGATTGTTTAAAAACCGAAGCATGCATAAAAATAATTAAAATCAAATAATCAAAAGGGATGATTCAAACGTTGGTTGCGGGATGATCCTGGTGGTCATAAGCGACCGACTGTGCACTGGAATTGGCAAGATTATAAAGAAATTTAAAAAGACTGGAAGCGTGACAGACGTGGTCAGACCTGTGCATCATCGCATTGTATGCATTGCCGAAAATATCGCTTCTGTTAGTGAAAGTGTGGCGAATAATCCGAATTTCAATTCAGATCGCTATGGCCGTATAATAACCGACTTTTTTGGCCTGCAATTGAAGATTACGAACTGGACGATATGTGGTTACGGCAAGACGGTGCCACATGTCACCAGCCACACACCGCGGCCGATTTTGGCTTTACTGCATGAGAAAAAAAGAAAACATAATTTCACGTTTTGGCGACGTCAATACGTCAATTGGCCACCAAGATCATGTCGTTAGACTTTTTTGTGGGGCTGCGTCAAAGACCGTGTTTACACAGATAATCCCTAAACATTGGAGCATTTGAAAACCAACATTCGTCATGTTATCGCCGAGGTACCGCCCGATATGTGCGAAAAAGAAATCAAAAACTACCTCAAAAGGATCCACTGTTGCAACCAAGTCCGAAACGGTCATTTACAATCATCATCAAAATCATAGTTTTATTTGTGTTTTATTTCAGTTTACTTTTGAAATCTTAAAATAGATACCCGGTACGTAAAATACCAATGCCGCTATAGTTAGTACACACTTAGAAAAACTTTTTCGATTGCAGGATACAACTAGCGTGGATTCCAACTATAGGTCACGTATTCAGTGAAAAAATCGTGTTTAGGAGTTAAAGCTAGCTAAATACACGCCACTGCAGGCAGGCATTTGGCCTAATGGTCGATTATCCTTCAACCGAAAGAGTAAAATCATATATCTTAAGCGAAAAATTTAACATCCGCCAAGAAACTTCAAAATTAACAAGTGTGTTTTGAGCAAATGTGTCTTATAACTTTTCCAGCCGATTGAGCGATGCCCATCTGTCTTTCTAGGTGGCTGGTAGGCATGACAACTGTGGCAAATGTCTATAAAATTTCGTAAAATTTGAGACAGCCAATTATTTTGTCAGATTATTGCCGAGACCTGGGAGATGGTTATATACACCCACACATTCTGGTACTTCCCATACAAATTGAAATCCGAAATTAAGTGTTTTCGCTGTAAGCTCAACTCTTTGGCTTAAATAATCGAATTTTTGTAAATTGTCTTATTTTGTAAGGATAAGTAAATTGTGAAAAATCGACCGATTAACCAAGCCTCTTTTGACCGATTTAACCCAAATATTCTGATTCACACTTTCGACGTAGCTGTATTGAATTCAATTAAATTTCATCACACATCATGCATTATATAAATTTAGTTCTGATTTAGTTAAAATAGACCTCATTGTCTTGCAGTTTTTGGTATCTCCCCCACAAATGTTCAATTTAGTTCGACTTAATCTATAAATATCGTTAGGCTCATATCTTTTATTTCGTTGCCCTAAATTCTCTCAAATTTGATAAACATTAAGTATTTTCTAAAGTAGAGGCTAAGTAATAAAATGGTCGGTTTTGTCATGCCTTTACTAGTACCTGCTATACAAGTTGTTTGATTTCTTTTTTCTGTATCATTTGGTTAGCAATAACCCAGATTTTTGTTTCTTACATTGATTTCCATTGCTTTGTGAAATTTGGGAAAAACCGTTCGTAACCGCAATTATAATAACGATAGATCTATTCCAAACATTCTTAGCTTAACAGTTTCCAAGAATTCAATTAGATTAGGAACATATTATACACATGGCAAGTTTAGTTCTAAGACGGCATTGCATTGGCGCTAGCACCTCCCATACAAATCGAATGATTAAACGATAATTCGTAGACTGAATTAATCTACATTTTTGTATATTGTATTGCGTTATGATGTTTTGTAAAATTAAAAAATATCGAACGGGTTTATTAGGCCCTTTCTGGCACCACCAACGCAAGTCACTTAATTTAACCCACATATTTTTAGATCCTCATATGTCCTCGTATTGCGCAACATTCGTAAAATTAGTTCTGCGAATGAAAGAGGGATCCATCCATAAAAATAGGTCGACTTTGCAAAATTCAATGACACCTCCGCAATTTCTAAGCAAAAGATATCGGTTTATTAGAAATTTACTTATTTTGTTGTGGCTTAATTCAGGTAATTTTTGATAAGAACTTAACGAGTTACCACGCTGCTTCTAGCTCACTGCGCATTTTTGCAACGATGTAAAAAGCCGTATGCAAGTTGGTTCACATGACCGAAATGTCTGTACTGGTTTAGATATCATTGTGCAAACAACATAAGGAAATATAGAAGGAATCACTGAAATTGTGTTTAATGCTAAATAATAGTAAAAAAAGAATATAGAATAGTTAAAAACAACAACACAACATTGTTAAAAACAATAAACAATTTCGAGTCCAATTATTCCATTTGTATGGGAGGTACTGAAAAGCTTAGTCCTAGGGCACATTTTAAAGTCCCCGAACATTCTTTGATTTTCTAAATCAACTGAGCGATGTCCGTCTGTCTGGCATGCTGATGGATCCGATAACTGCGTATATCTTTATGAAACTTCCTACAACTTTATACACCCTAAAATTTTCTCAGTTCACAGCAGGGAATTAAAAATGAGCTACATCGGTCCACTTCTTCTGGTACCCCCGCAAAGAGAACATCCCGACCCGACCCAGGGCACATACACGGATCCTGATGATTCCTAAAGATGCGGCATCTATCATTCGTAAGCTCAGGGAGTGTAATCCCAACCTCCCAACTCTCCAACTCCTCTTTCCCCATGTACCTCCTAATCCGAAAGCTACGAAAATGTAAATTTTTATCTATAACATTATTTTATGATGCTTGGAAAAATTACACATAAAATTACTGGTAGCTTTTATACAAATGACCGAATTAATCCATACATCCGTAGGGTTCATACCTAAGGGCTAAAGGTTTCTAAAATGGGGTTTCAAAATGAAAATGCATTGCCACACTCCTTCTAGTGTTTCCTATTCAAATTTACCGATTTTCCGAAGTTCAAATTTTCTTTTGTAACTCTCTATTCGCAAACTGATCCAACCAAATGTTGGAAAAGTTTCATAATTCCTGAAAAAAATTAACAAAAACCAATCGCACTGAGGTACATTGCGTACAAATAAGCGATTGAAACTATACATTCATAGTATGATACTGTTCAAGCAGTTACATATTATTTGTTCAAATTTGAAAATATCGACGGGATAACCACGCCCTTTCAATGCCTGCCTTACAAATTACCAATTTAAACCCGTTATTTCTAGATTCATTCTAGTGTACTAACTTCAAAATAACTTAGAAAGCATCAGCTTGAAATTGACTTCTGTGAATAAAAATGATCTGCTCACATACAAATCAACCGAAAGCACAGAATTATAATTAAGCTATACTACAGGGTAACGCACCAATTGTAATACATTAAGAAATTCAAATAACTTTTTTTAACCAATGTATTTCATTTATATATTTATTTATTTTTTTTTTATTGTATACAAAATTCAGTTTTACTTTATGTAAGTGGTATTGAAGATAATAGACCGTAAATAACCTCCATGGTCATTCACGCATATGCGACACCTGATCAGAAAATTATTTAATGCGACCTAAACGGCTGATATCGGTATCGCTTTAATTATTGTTTTAATGGACTGCTTCAATTCAGTCACATTCCTTGGTTTCGTTCTGTACACCTCTCACTCTGGTGCAGTCAGGTCAGGTGACCCTGGGGCCAGTAGAATGTGGAGTTTCTGGATATTAATTTGTTTGAGAATTTTCGTTGTAATTCAGCCATATGTGGTGTGCAGTTGGTTTATCTTGCTTGAACCAAATGACGTTGAAACGGATACGTGAAAAACTCCCTCAACATCTTTCAATAACGGTCCTTATTGACTGTTACTGTTATGCCGTTTTCTTACACCTTGATTAAATTTCGCACCATATAGTGACTTGTTCTGAGTGCAGTCCCGTCTCATGAAGTTTTTCTGGATTAGATTCACATATATCGTCGACCCCATCTTAAACTAACGAATGTGAAAAATGGCATTTTTCATGAACGAATGTGAAAAATGGCATTTTTCATGAGACTACTCTATAAAACGCTTCTTGTGGCATTGTGTTGAAACGCTAAGGAAAGCGGAATGGCTCGAATCAGCAATTGCATTTCAACGAATTTGCACCCGTGTCACAGTTTTTTTGTTCTGCTGAAAAGTAGACAAAATCTCATTCGTTAGTTTATGATGGTGTCGACGATTTGGCGATTTTGCTTGTTTACATTTCCGTTTAGATCAAAATGGGTCACATCAGATATAAACAAGCAATTTATCAAGGTGTTGTCTTCTCCGGCTATTTCAATCATTTTTTTTTTTTGCAAAATTAACTTGTTTAACTTGCTTGTAGTTTATACGGGAACAAGTTTAGCTCATCAAGAATTATCCGTTGTTATGACCGTCTGCTAACTCCAATTTGCGCCGATAGGATTCCAGTCGAAACACTTGGATTTGCCTGAATTGACGATGCTACAACCGAAATTGTGTCTTAACCCGAACACAGAAATCTCGATGGTACGATCTTGGTGCGAAGCTTCCACTTTCGGCAAACATGTTTACCCATCTCATAATGGCCCGTCTACTTGGGGGAAAGCCATCAAACTCCTACATAAATTCCCTTTGGAAGTAAATGAAGGACTGCAATGCATGGTACCGCTGCACTATTCAAATCCTCTTTTCGGTATCTCAAGCATTCATTTTAATAAATCTAAATAATAACCTGCCGAATAAAAAAAAATTAAGCCGATTACTCACAATGAAAAACAAGTTATTATATTTTGTGTTTGTAGCACGATTTGTGCACCACTCTGTGTTAAAGTCAGTAATTTATAAGTTATTACCATTTACTGTGCGTTAATTCGCAGCATTTGTTGATAAAAACACAGTAATTTAGCCTGCTTTCCCTGACACTGCGCAAGTTTTTGTTTCAGTGCAAATGGACATTTTGCCAAGGAATCAATCCATCTGACTGGAATTTCTGCACTGCTTATAAAACTGTTGAACAGGAACGAAATAGTGTTAGAGGGTGGAAATCATTTTAATTCAGTTATTTGCAAATGGCACTAAAAATACTTAAGAAGAATGTTTAATTTTTCAAAGGAATATAGAGGGATAATTTTTTATGTGAATTAAATAATTTATATAAATTTATCAGCTTCTTAGTAAAATTTATGTTTTTCCTGCAGCAAAATCGCAGCTTAAGTACCAAAATTTGTTCCATAATTTTTGTATACCACGTAGTGTTGCTGATGAAATTTGTAAAGAAAACATTAACTTTAATACTTTCAGCAATGAAACAATACATACAAGTTAGGATAAACAAATAGTTTGTTGACGTTTCCCATTAAATAGTACGATACAGACTTTGCAGTTTCTGCTAACCATCTTCTTAATTCTGAGAACAAATTTGCACAGCCCTGGCGTCATACAGTAGAGCCATAAACTAAATCCCTATGCGTTCATAGACACGCACATACTTGCGAACCTTGTTTGCTAACACAGCAAGGAAAAATTCGTATGTTGTAATGTTTTCTGCTTTTGGTTTCATCTTCAGGATTACGAAAGTATGTATGAGCATTTGGGATTTCAACACAGACTAATTAATGACTTAATAGGCATCTAACGAACATTTAACCATACTCACACATGAATTGTCCTATACTTTCTATACAATGTCACATGGACATTGTGCTGTTGCAGGATGAGACAGCAGGACATGGTTCGGGTGGTTGTGTCGTGTAAGTAATTATAACTTCAGCAGGAAATTAAATTATTGTCAGGAAACTGGGCTAAATAAGGTAAATAAATAGTATTATCCAGAATATTAAGAGTTTTTTTCTTTGTTTGGGGAAAATATCCTTGTATGGTCATATACTTTACGTGTTAATATCGCCAAGCATTAATTGCTGAAGTAGTAAAATACTTTCTAGTATAAGATTTTCATTAGAGCTTATCCGGTTTCATTACACATGGCTTATATTCTTGAATGGTAATTGCTTTTTTTACTTTTTCATTTCGTTATATTGTCATTTAAGTATGCGATAAAATGTACATTTTATTATGTCTAAAATAGCTTTTTTAGAAGTTTATGTAGTTGCAGTATACGACAAGTTCTAAAATCAAGAGTTCATATCTACATATTGGTAAGGGATTATAAGTCTAACATGGTCTCACACTTTCTAAAACTATCCTCACGATATGGATAATATTTCTCAAGAATGACACTCTTTCGAATTGTTTTCATCTAGAAACATTTATTCGGTTAAATATAATTTTTTATAAATGAATATATCGTATTCTACTTGGCCAAATAGTAGAAAAAGTTGATTTATGCGTGATTTTTATTTCAGTCGTTGCTACGGTTTAAGTAGTGATGTGAGCACTACCAAATGAAAATATTCATATATAAAATTTCCGAATGAATTTTCCGTTAATGAATGAACGTACGATATATAATAAAAAAAATATAACACCCTAAAGAAAGCGTTTTTAGTCACAAATATGTTTCAAGAGTGATTGAGTGGGGTTCGCGTTTGGTTGGTTGACGGCAACTTCTTTATGAAACTTCTTAATATATTGAAAAATTGTAGCCGTGAATTGTAAATTAACTAAACATATGGTCTAAATAATAAGTACACCCTATATTTTTTTAAAGGCTCTTAGACGAAAATTGATTTAAATTAAAAGGAAAAACAAATTCTTTTGTTTGTTTTAATATTATAAATAAAACAAATATTATAACAATGAAAAAAACCAAAGTAAGTAAAGTATTTTTCAAGTATTTTTCAAAAAGTAAGAAATCAATCAAAAAACATTGGACAAAATAATAAGTACATTTAGTTAAAATTAGCAAAAATTTAAAAAAAATCGAGTTTTTCTGCTTAATTCTTTATTTTTAATTATTTTGTTGACTCTTTTTGGCACGCTGGCAATAAGCTTTCTGCATGTTTCTAGTGGTATTTCATACCAATTCCATAACTAATCCTTATTTTTAAGAACCTCCTTCAAAGCTCTTGTTTCAACTCTACCCAAAGATTTTCGATTGGATTTAAGTTCGGAGATTGACTTGGCCAGTCAAGAAGGGCAACATAATTATCTTGGAATCAATCCTTCACCGAAATAAAAGTATGCTTTGGATCGTTATCCTGCTGGAATGTCCATCTAAGAGGCATATTATCCACAGCATAGTTCAACATCGTATTTTCCAAGATATCTTTGTAGTAGAATCTGTTCATAGTGTCGGTAATTCGATGTATCGGACCGACACCATACCACGAGAAACAACTCCAGACCTTAATATTGCCGCCCCGCGCTTGACCGTCTTCTTTGTAAAGCGAACATGGAATTCCTTACCTTTAGGGCGTCGAACATTCCGGGCACAGTCGTTCCCAAATACATTCATTTTTGTTTCATCGCTCCGCAAAATGTTTCGTCATTTTTTTCACCGTCTCCTCTGGACCATTTGGAATGACTTCTTGCAAACACCAATCTAGCCTTTATTTTTTTTTTTTTTTTTGTCTAAGCAAAGGAACTCTTCTAGCTATCCTATCTGGTAAATGTGCTTCCTGTAGTCTACGACGAACCGTTCGCGATGAAGTTATATTTCCAATTTCTGCTGAAATCGCTCTTGAAGACACAAACGGATCCTTCTTCGCAAGTGTTACAATACGGATATCTGTTGTTTTGAAGTTTTTTTGGGCTTTAAAGCATTTTGTATCAAAAACAGCGACCGATTCAAAGTTTCTGCTATAGAACGAAGGCTTTGGCCACTTTCTCTTAGTCTTGAAACAAAATTTCTCTCCTCCGGAGAACAATGACTTTTTCGACTCATGGCTGATTTTTTTACTATATATTTTGCTATGAATAAAGATAAACGACAGTAAAATAAATAGCCTTTCCAGAAAGACTATAGCGAATATTAAAGAATTGTAAAAAGTACTGAAATCACACCTGAAAAAACTAACTCACAATGAAAACAACGGGGAAGCGCCAGTTTTGTTTTTACTTTTAACGGCATTACCATGTTAAAGTTATTTAAATAAAAAAGAATTGCCATGTTTACTTTCCGTTGAAGTAACTAAAATTAAACATAAAGCAAAAATAAGCAGGTGTACTTATTTTTTCTGGCCATATGTGTATATCTGTCCACACGTTCTGGCAATTTTTTGTAGAAATTTACGATTGTGTAAAATTATTCAATGTACCTAATCTGAAAGCCCTGTGGGGTGCTAAACGCCTATGATTTGATGACTGCAGTGAACTAAATTTTCAATATATTGCTTTGTAATGCTTGACAAAATTCGTATGTTGTAATATCGACTGATTAACAATGATTGTGGTACTAAACTCCCATCAAATTTTCAGGAAATGAGTTTATTTCCTGTAAAGCTAAAGCAAAATCAGGAAAAGTAATTAGCAACAAAAAGTTATCTAAAAAATTGCGACAGACAATGACATTTTTCATAGAAACCAATACCACAAACTAAAGAAAGCAGATATTTCTAAAAATTTTGTCGGTAGCGGACAACATACAAGAAAACATGTATGTAACATGTAAGAACTCTCGACATTTCACCGATGAGGAAAAATCCAATATTAACGAACAATATTAATACTCGCACAAATTTGAACAGGAGCGAAAAGCTTCACCAAACCGAAGCTTATATCATCATGGATTGTGGTCCATGGCGACATCATCGATGTACCAGCATAACATACGGATGATGTTCGATCTCTTACTGAAATATTCACCGAAAAGTTTTTCCTCATAAAAGTTTTTTTTTTAGACTCACTGTCAGGTAAGTGGGCGTCCCTTAAACAACTTCATTAAATACACAATATAACGACTAAATTTATTTTTCCACCGAATAATAGTGATTATTCGATAACCGCTACCACAACTTGGGCGGTCCCTTAAAAATGTACAGTTATAAAATAAAAAAGAACCGAATAATCGCACAATTGTGTAAACGCGTATTAAAAATATTGATCAGGACAGAAATTTTAATCAGGTGGACTGACCTACCTTCATCCAAAGTTTTTTTTTTTTTTTTTTTTTTTTTGATTTGGCGCAAAAGTGTGAGGCGTGCCAGAAAAGGCACACTATGAATTAAACCACAATGGAATATTAAAATTGCAACTTTCCGAAGTCCTCCACTTAGGTATGATGGAGAGATTATTGCTTATCTCTAAATCTGTAAATCTTGGCTCACATACAAATGTAGAATGTAACACTACAGTCCATTTTCATTCTCAGAAATAAGTTTAATAAATAGTTGATGCCTGCTAAATCATACAGAATTTAATGCAATTGAACGAATGATATGAACCTAGATATATGTAGGTTAAGTTAGGTAATCTAAGTGGAAGAAACCAGGAGAGGCGTAGCTATCCGGTGAATATTTTCAAATTTTATCAACTGACAAAAAGGTATGTAGCAGCAACAGGTATTAGGGATGAAAGAGGAAAAAATCACTCTTTATAAATGAATCACTTTATATTGGAGGTACCAGAATAGGCGTGGCAATGTTCTCTGTCTTTTTTTTTTTTTTTTTTTTTGACTGAATTCAGTAGTACTCTTTCAGCAATATCAATTATGCACCAAATGAGTCCAAATTATGTACAACTGCTTGGAAGTTATGAACGGTTTAAACCGGTCATTTGTGTAGGAAATATTAGAGAATTGTCTAAACTAATATAACTAGCAAAAATGTATAATTGAATTTTGGGGAATTGGTCAATTTTTATAAGAGTTAACAGAGGAGGTTGGTCGATATAGCCCATTTTCTGCCCCAGCTACGTACGATGTAGCAAAATATTAAAAAAAAATAAACAAATTCCCTTGCATCCCATGAATGAGATATGGAAGAACTTCTCACATTCAGTGATCTTATATGAGTTTTATAATATTTTCAGACTCACTCATCGGGATCTATAGTTAAACGACGATTTTCAATGTCTCACCTTGAGAAGCATTTACCAGACTTTTCGATTACTCAACCATTCGAAATATTCGTCAGATCCATCAAGGTGACAGCCGCTCAAACATTGATTGGGGATTGCATGGGGGGTTGAACCTGTGATCATGCGAATGATAATGGCGTATACTATATGTAATTATTGCCGTAGGGTCAGCCAAATTTTAAAAAGTTTCTTTCAGATTTGCGACAGATATCGTGTCTACTAGCCAGCAAGGTCAGCCAATTAAAAAAGTTGTAAAACACATTAGATCACATTTGCAGTATTAAATGATATATACCGTTATTCTTTCAGATGAAAGACAAACAAAAAGCGTATTTTGGAAAGTCTTGAAAAATTGTATTTCCTTTTTGCCATTACTAAGTAATTACACGAACTTTACAAAACTATTCAACTATTGTGATAGCTTACTAAATGTATGTAGGTTTGAGATGTTCGTTTTCACTTCTTTCAAATACCAGCTTTTATTGCTCTTACTGGATCAATTTATCCCGAATATAGATCGAAATATGTTTTCACTGCTATCAGGAATTTATATACATAGTATATGGGGTCTCAAATAAGTATCTCAAATGGAATGACAAAATGAGTAAACCTTATTTTATGGTGATGGTTATAAACAGAAATAAAAAATCTCTCTAAGAGTGCAATTTCACTTCGTCGCTTATAAGTAAGTGTAACTAAAACTTTGGAAATATTCGTAGTCACTGTAATACTTAAGGATTTCTATTTAAGAACTTAAGATGGTCAATACTTCAACTATATTTGTATAAAATTTCATCAAAATCAGACATATAGGAACGCTGACCTGTCCCTGTTTATCGCACCCCCCATTGCTCTTTACATCCGACAAATATTCATAAAAGGTTTTATCAACACATGACATGGTTCGAAATAAAATAGAAGTAATTTGTATTTTGAATTGATTTGAATTTAAATTGTCATAAATATTACAATTCATTGTAATGTCGTCTTGGAATTTAATTTACTCTCTTGCATGATTGAAACAGAATTATACTTACACAGCATCGTTAGTCATCATTTGACAACAATTAGTAATTAATTAACTCATCACCCTTCGTAAAAGCCAGCATCAAGTTCACATACATACCTACAAGTAAACAAAATACGCAAAAATAATTAATTCCGAAAAATCTATTTTATTACAAGCAAATATGAAAATATGAAAAATAAATATCATGATATAATAACTTCTTAGGCAACATCCAGCCGAAATTCTCATGAATTAGAATCAAATATTAAAACAGAATTTTTACGTGAAATTCCTTATCTTTTAATTTACCTAAAAGTAACTCACACTACATTAAAAAAGTAAAGTAAGTAAAGAAGACGAAGAGGAAAAAAATTAGACCATGTACAGAAGAAGAAGAAATAGATTAAAGGACAGAATAACCAATACAGAATTTTCAGTCAAATGAACAGGCTTACTTTTGTCTTCACCCAAGATTCGTTTACGTTGATGCAAAAGTGTACAGTTTGCCATTTTTACTCTACTATTATCAAAACCGATCTGAACTGCAGCGAAAACATAAGTTAATGGTTTCTTCCGCTTAGGAATTATAGAGAGCTAGTGATTTTTGCAAAATAAATCAATTCATATATCTGGTATCCTAAAAATTGCCACTAGTTCGGTGAATGGGTGGGCCATAAGGGTGTTGGCGGTTTAAATATTCATATATTTTTAAAAAGTAGAAGAATGGGAATTTTTAAGACTTAAAAATAATGTTGTCCAAATGGCTTCCCTCGGCTGCTTGACATTCTTGGAACCGAAGTCGCAAATTTTGGAAAACTCGTTGAAAAGTTGTTTTCGGTATTTTGTTACTTTCCTGAATAATGTTCCTCTTCAACTGCTCTAAATTGGTCGGATTATTCTCGTAGACTACCGATTTGAAGTAGCCCCATAGAAAATAATCGCATGGAGAGAAATCGGGGCTACGTGGGGGCCATTCAATATCCCCCCTTTTCGAAATGAATTTTCCAGGAAAAACATTTTTCAGCAGCTCTATGGATACCCTAGCCGTATGGCATGTGGCCCCATCCTGTTGAAACCACATTCTCGAGGTATTGCCTTGAAGTTCTTGCAAAGCTGGCACCAAGAAGTCTGCTAGCATGTTGCAATAATTGTTCGCTCTAACCGTCATCGCATGCCTTCTTTCGTTCTCAAAAAAGTATAGTCCAATAATACCGGTTGACGTTATCCCAGCCCACACGACAAGCTTAGGGTTGTGAAGTGGACGTTCATGCAAGCGTCGGGGATTAGTCTCGGACCAGAACCGACAATTTTGCTTGTTCACATGGCCATTAAGGTGAAAATTGGCCTCATAAAAATCACGTTGTTGAAATTGTTGAACTAGCATCAAATTGACAAAGTTAAGTCGGTTATTGGCATCATCGGATTTTAATTCTTGGACTATCTGAATCTTATAAGCAAATCAAATGCAAATCACGTTTCAAAATTCGTCGTAAAGTTGTTCTTTTGACATCCAAAGACTGACTTCTCTTACGTGTTGACTGTTGCGGATTTCGCTGAACTGAAACACGAACACGCTCCACAATGTCGGCTGATCTTGCAGAAACTGGGCGACCACGAACCGTAATTGGTACTGTTGAGCCGGTTGTTTCAAACATTTTGATCCATTTTCGTATCACATTGGCGGTTGGAACTTCACTTAAATCGTTTAAACCGTGTTCATGCCGATACAAACGTCGTTCAGTAATTACTGATTTATTGTTTTCGTAATACGCTCGGACACAAAATGCACGCTGCACTCCCGTGTACGGCTCCATGGCGACTAAATTTCCAGGAAGCGGCGCAGTGAACAACATATCCCGCCACCACCCCGCGCCACGCGTTACCGAGAAATTGAAGAATTAAATCGCCAACCCTCATATGGCCCACCCGTTGGATGGTAATGGGCATCCATTTACCTGAACTAAATGCATGCTAATCTCTATGAAGTTAGTATAATTGAATAAAAAGTACCAATATTTGAAAATACGGCTTATATTTACAAATTTGTATAAACTGCTACCTTAAAGGAAAACGGCGTAAATGATAGGGAACACACTATTTACATGTTACCGATTACGAACAAGATTTAGAAAATTAATGATTGAACCGATGATGACGCATTTTATATTTTTACGAATTAACAATATCTTGTAATACAATATAACCGAGTTGATATATAACATCCAATGTATGTATAAATATATATAGCAATATTTGCTATAGATGGACAGCAATCTGCAAAACAGTGAAGATTCACCCTTTAAATCACCAACCGCCTGACAGTAAGTATATGAGAATAATTTAATAAAACTAAAGTTTTTTTCTGCTACGCACCAAATTAAGTTATTTATTGAAAATATTACTATTACATTAATGAATGTTTATTTGCCAGCGGTAGTAGTTTTAAATAATTTAATAACAATTTCTTGTAATGTCGGCAATTTCATATGCATACATTGGATTCCATCCAATAATTACAGAATCATTTCCACATCCCTTCTTAGTGTGGCGCATACACACATTTTAAGCATTTCGTTTTATTACATATCGTACACGTATGCGTAAGGATACAGGCTCTGCAATATGCAAATGAGTTTAGCGGTTAAATACATAATTATATTGCACCAACTGACGCGCCAACACCACCCATAAATAAACCTAAGGATGTGGCAAGTGAGGCTAAAGAGAGACGGCAGCTATAAAGAGAACAAATTACACTCAGTCCAACAAATACGAATATCATATGCCTCGTAGTGTCTAAATATGTACACCTCATCTGGTAACTTTATACTCCAATCCATATGGATGGAGGTGAAAAGTGCCACATTTTAAAAGCGACGAAATAGATCCTCGGTGCCTTAACACCGAGTTTGTTTCAGGACTTTCTTTAATATGATTTAACAACGTTTGAAGGGTTTTCCGATTGGCTGCCTTATCAATGCTAACTAAATTTCATCAGTAGTAAAATTTTCTTAAATCATAATCTGAAATTCGAAATTGGCAAAATTGGTTTTTTGTACCTCGCACACAAAGTGACATGTTTGATAAAAAAATCACTATTTTTAATATGTAATTGGTATATTCCGTATAATTTTGTTTTAATTGTAGTATCAAATACTGAAGCAATTAGGCACACAATCTACAATTTTGCTGAAACCCTCAATGAATTAAAATTATATATATGTATGTATATATATATATATATATATATAATTATATATATACATATATTCTAATTTAATAGTGATGTTGCACCGCAAGTTAGGTAGTATGTATATTATACATACATATGTATATATACAGGGTGTCCGTTGGGAAGGTATACTACTTTGTTTGTAATATTTGATTAAATGAAAGATAATGGATCTTATATTGATGATTATTTAATGTCGACAATTATGTATGGAATACAATATCACATAATACAATAGCATCACAAATGCGATCCTTTTCGAGCACATTTTTTTTTTACATTCTCACACATTTCACACGGTATTTCATTAATTCCATCACGAATATTTTGTTTGAGTTGCTCAAGCGTTTCTGGGTTGTTTAAATAAATCTTGCTTTTCAGATATCCCCTCACAAAGAAGTCAGGAGCAGTCAAATCAGACGACCGTGGAGGCCAATCAACATCACCATTTCTTGAAATGACTTGTTGTGGAAAAAGGTCTCGCAGTAATTCCATTGTAATCCAGGCTGTATGCCATGTGGCACCGTCTTGTTGATACCACATGTTAATCAAGCCCAAAGCATGCAGTTGTGGCGATAAAAAGTTTTCAATCATATCACGATATCGCTCCCCATTGACAATTACCGTTACGCAGTTTTCACAGTTACCGTTACGCCGTTTTCAGTTTCAAAGAAATAAGGTCCAATGATTCCTCCGGACCAAATTGCACACCAGACTGCCAATTTTAATGGATGCAAGGGTGACTGTTGAATAATTTGAGGGGTTTCCATTGCCCAGAACTGACTATTCTGTTTATTCACATATCCATTCAAATGAAAATGTGCCATGTCACTCATTATGATTTTTTCATGAAAATTGGGGTTGTCATGGGCGAGCTGTAACATCCTATTGACATATGTACGGCGGCATAAATGGTCTTGTGGAAGAAGCTCTTGTATCAATTGAATCCTGAATGGAAACAAATGCAAAACCTTGTGGAAAAATGTGGCCAAAGTTGTTCTTTGAAGACCGAGCTCCTGAGCACTGCGTCGAATTGAAGTTGATGGATTGTTTTGAACACTTTCTTGAACGCAGTAATGTTTTCAGCCAATCTTTCATTACGTTGTGGTCCATGCTTGACCCTATCAGCTACAAACTCTCTTTCTTCGAAATGATCCACTACACGATAAATAGTGAACTTTGCTAGCACGTGCGACAAAACTCAAATATACTTATTTATCTCTAATGGCTTATAAAATATGGTATTTAAAATCTTTGAGTAAATAATATTTGAGAAGCCACACCCTACCATAACCGCGTATCGATTTTCCAGAGCATGTTTTTGCCACGACATGTTTCTTTCTATATCAATAGCACCCATATCCAACATTATATTGATAGTTTTAATAGTTCATGAGAACTTACCTAATCTTAACTAAATATAGATTACGATAATTTTGTAGTTGGTAGCAATACTCTGCCTAATTTTTATGACGATCTGTTAATTATTGTGTTTGTTTTAACGTATTTTTAAAGGCGTTGCATCGATTATTTAAAGCGTCAAAAAGTGTAGGTTATGTCACGCCCTTTACCTAATCTTTAACTATTATGACAATTTCATGAATGACGGTAACAGCCATAAATCCGTCGACATAGCAGGGATGTTAAATAAATCTATTATCACTAACCCCCGTAGTTTGCGAGATATCTAGACATCATCTAGATGTAGGTACTGTATGGAAAATGTCAATCTCCATTTTGCAGTCATTACCTAAGGTGATATAGCGCATTTTCGACATTGTTAAAATGCCATAATGAACGGTCCGTTATTTCCACTTCAGCTTTTTTAAAGAGAAGTGGCACCTTCCATTTTTTTCCGTGGCATATCCCTTTCCTAGTAGCGCATGTATGAAATCTTATATTGGAACCTTTAATAGTTCATCTCTTATGACCATTCAAAATTTTAAATTGTATGCACGGCGACACGTCCCATTTGTCAATCGTAAATTCATTTCTTATATGACAATTCTGTGAATGATTGAGATACACTATCATATTCATTGGCCCGTTCTTTGGTCGCTACATCTGATTTGTAAAACGAATGTGGCCTCTCTCAATTTTTCTTAAGACGACCCTTTTTATACGAAGTCTTCTCTTTATATCTGCAATAATTCACTTCTTTTTCCAATTTAAACCCAATATATCATATACAAATTTATTGATTATCAGTCGATTGCTTTAGCCACCATAAGAAAATTTTAAAAAGGGGCGGGGCACTGCAAAATGTTTATCAAATCATAACTAAAAGTCTACTTACGCAAATGTGGTCTCTTTTTAGCATTACATTCTCTTTTGGCGGGCAAATGCATAGTAAAACAACCACATGGGCTACGCTAAAATCGACGACACTTGTTGACACATTACGTGCGCTACCAATCTAAATGAGTGTGTTTGTGTGTGTGTATGTGCTTCAAGATTGTGTGACATTCAGCCATTAGTCTGCGGTAGTGGGCTTACAGGGGTTTGGGGCCAGGTACTCAGGAATGCAAATGATACTGGGACTTATACTATTAAGATTTTTTAACGATTACAGTGCCAACAACATAGCCGTCAATGGCATTAAACTAGATAAAGAAGTTACAAAACACAACCCACGCCTTCGAGAACACAATGAATGCATGCGAATGGAATAAAGACTGAAATAATATTAGTTTTGTAGACTAATATCCATTAAATTTTCAAACTCCGGAGCTTTTCTATTCGTTTTTTATATTCCAGTGAGGAACACACTTTCATTCGCTTGCCATAAGAATTAAAAAAAAAAATTCTCTATGAAACAGACAAAGCTGAAAATTATTGAAAAAATTTTGCATATGCAAATGTAGCCGATGAGTGCTAACGTTGCTGTCACTACCAGCCATAAGTTCTGATTTCCACTAGACTAGATTTAAGAAAATTCTGAGAGGCGATGGTGTAGGATCTGAAAAGGCAATGCACTATAACAATCTTTAATACAATAGATTTACATGGGTTTATATGTACGAGTGTTTATCAGACGGTTGTTTTTTATTGTCTGCCTTATGAAATGTATGTCTTATGAAATCTTAGGAAAGATTGGGCGTTTCTAGAGCGTCTACATCTCGTAAACGGAGCACAATCTACACCAAAGCATTTCCCATGTCTCATTTGTGTGGTTGAAGGTACATTCCATGCAGTTAAAAATATAACACACCAAGGACTTTTTAAATGAAATGAGCTACGTCTCTGTCTTTGGATGACTGGATAAATCCTTCAGATCTTCATGAAGCCTTTTAATATTTATCACCTAATATTAGTCAAATTGTTAGGATGATATTCAAATGTGGTAAAACAAATTGAAAATTCAGATTTAACAAAAATCGCAACTAAACCCACATAAATCGATATTGACACATTTGTATAACTGGAATTGATATGACAGTGCTTCAGATAGAAAACTCTGTCTTCAGCTAATTAGCATAAATTCAGGCAATTTTGGAAACCGTATACAAATATCACCTTTTAGAAAATAGAAAAATGTAATTTATGTGAATAAAGGATGGGTAGCTACTTTTTGGATTTTTAGTGAAAAATTACTGAAATAAAACATGAAAGCATTTCACTAGCATGACTTTTTGCCTAGAGATGTACGACATTTAAGAAATATCTACTTTTTTATATTAGGGTTATCCATTTTTCGCTTTCAAGTAAAGCTAAATAAAATACACATGAAGCTGTTATTTCGATGAAACTTTTATTTCTTTATAATGCTTGGACTTTGCCATTTTGTACGAAATATAAATATATGGTCAATGCCATACATTAGGTGCGCAACTAAGTTCCCGCTGTTTCCCAATAGATGGCGCTAGTGGTATACGCTAGTCGATTCTGTCAACGTAAACGCCATGAGGCAATCATAGGCATTTGATAAACATCTCGCCTCGACACAATAGTGATTTTCTTTTGACGTCATATTCTTTTGGTTGTATGAATATGTATGACTTTTGTGCCAAATAATCGTCATATGTAGAAAGTATTGATTTTTGTCTTTCAATCGAAGAAAACGGTGGCTGAAGCTCATAGAGAGCTTCAAAACGTCTACGGTGATGTTGCTTTAAGTGAAACACTGTATAGAGATTGGTTCCGTCGCTTTAAAGACGGTGATTTTGATGTTGACGACTGTTCGCATGGAGAAAGACGGAAAACCTTCAAAGACACTGCCATTTCCAAGAAGCCATTTCCAAGTGACTGCATGCATTGGGAATGATTCAAAAGCAAGGAACTTGGATCCCTTATGAGTTGAAGCCAAAGGAAATTGAGTGTAATTTTTTCGGGTGACGAAATTAATTACAGCAATCCAAAGAAAATAATGTCATGGGGCCCGGTCATGCTTCTACGTTTTCGCCTCGACCGGATATTCACGCTGCAAAAGTTATGCTCAGTATTTGGTGGGACGAACTATTGAAGGCAAGCGAAACCATCACTGGGGATCGGTATCGACTTCAATTAATGCGATTGATCGGAGCTCTGCGCGAGAAACGTCCACAATGCGCGGAGAGGCACGAAACAGTGATTCTTCAGAATGACAACGCTCGGTCTCACGTAGCCAAGTCTTTCACAACCTACCTGGAAACGCTGAGATGCGAAGTCTTAGCTCATCCGCCATATTTTTCAGCAGTTCTACTCATAAGACGACATCAAGGAATGGCTAGAATCGTGGATAGCCTCAACTGATGACCAGTTTTACCGTGACGGAATTCGAGCTTTGCCAGAAAGATAAGACAAAGTAGTAGCTAGCGATGGGCAATACTTTCAATGAATCATTTGTAAACATGTTTTCATAATAAAGTTGCATTTCTATAAAAAAAAAACAGAACTTCCACAACTAATATAACAAATCTAATCACTTTAGCTCTTATAATTCATGAGTTATTACCGTTTAACATGTTAAGGCACGTAGTCAGTGCTTTCCTAATCTTCACCAAAAGCAAGGCAATTTAATGATTGACAATCAATTGCTGTTAAATTATTATGACGACAGTCAGTGATTTTGGAAAAGATTTTTATAAAATAAGTGTGGCATCGTCCACTTCTCTGTTAGACATACATATTTCTTTCTGTAACCAGCATACGAGTACGTGTCGAACAGTACATATATTTAGACCTCCAATAATTTATTATACATGGTCGTTGAAAGGAGTTAATGCTGTTATAGCATATAAATCGCGTTGATTTGCAATTGACGCAAAGATTGCATGAATAGTACATAATATTGCATTTTTGCGACGATCAGTTACTTTGGTCTCCATAAAGAAACTTTGAAAAAGAACAGGCATAGTCCTATTTTTACTTTGATATATTTCTTCCCGTGCCAGTAGCGAATGTACCGAATTTTACATTTGTGGTTTTAATAATTAATTATTATAAATATGTTTGCTGAAAAGTGAAAGTTGTGTGGGCAGTGCCAGGACCTAATAGAGTATATGATTATTTTTCTGGGAGACAAACATACTTGTATTGTGAAAATTTAACGAGAATGGATCTAAGTACACAAACATACTGGCCATCTATCTTATATATAAAGATAAAAATATAGGCACTACAGTGAATGATATTATTTAAAATAATTTAAAGTATATGCATCTTTTGTTTTGAAGACGTTAATAAGAGTTCTCGCATTGTACGAATTTCCTAATGTTGCATAACGTCTTCGATTACATTGTATGGATACATTTCTTATTTTTTTATTTATTTATTTATTTTTTTGATTTATTCTTCGTGAGATGCAGTAGTTTTTCCCTTTACAAATCTGTTGTATTCCCAAACGAACAACTTAATTAAAGGCTTTAATAGAAGTGACTTACACAACTTGTTATCTTCGCAAGCTACACAAACATGAATATATTATACCACAATGTTTAACACAGTAAACAGAAGTCATGGTTTAATAATGTCTTCTATCGAGCCTGTATAAGAAGAGCAACGTCATTTCATAGACCTGTCACCTTCCTTTTCAAATCACTTCTTTGTATGCCTTTGATGAATAAGGATTTCCTTCCCCTCTTATATCATATACATTGCGTGGAAGTTGTATATGCACAAGTACAAGCATTTATCGAAATTGCTTTCTCATATCAAGACTTTAAATTTGTGCACTTATTTATCCATTATGTTAGAGTGGCATTTATTCTTTCTCTGAATGTGCAAAGAAATTGTGATGGAAAATTTGTTGGAACCTTTTATATTTACATCTAACTAGCAAGTGCTCACTACTTTGTACGTGTTGAATCAAAATTTGAAGTAAAAACTGGAATAAGAATTTGAATTCTTCTGCAATTTATTTAGCGCTGGCAGGGGAATCTCTTTGCCTTTAGCTCTGGTCCGGTTCAGGTTTTTCCTATTTATTTCCTGTTTGAATTCGAAACCTTATATTTTCATGACGTTTCATAATAGAATTCATATTCATATTTTCGTGCCTTGAGGTTAAGCCATTGGGCTTCAGGCGGATCCATTTTGGACTCCTTTCTTCCTCTTTCTACTTTTAACTGCATGCATTTTCTAAAATTCTTCTTCATCGCTCGCACATTTTGACAGTGGAATCTACATTTCCAATTTGATGACTTTAACTTCAACTGTTATCCATTTTCGGTTTCAAAAGTAAAGTTCTGTAAAACTCACATAAAGCTATGACATCGATGAAACTTTCATTACATTATAATGCTTGGATCTTGCCATTATGAATGAAATACAATGCTATTTAAATGACTGCCTCTGGATTAGTTGCTGCAGTGGATCATTTTGAGGTAATTTTCGACCACTTTTTCGCCCATTTCGGACGATATCTCGACAATAACTTGACGAATGTTGGTTTTCAAATGCTTCAATGTTTTTATGTTCTCTGGGTTATGTTCGTTTCGAGAGAGTAGTGTTAACATTAATTTTGATGATGCCGGTATCTGCATTTTGTCTTGGGCGATGGTATCATTTCTGCACCTTATCTGCGCTGGTGGGTGAATCTACACCGGCTTCTTGATTCAGGCTTAACTATTTCGTTTCTGGTGATAGTTTTAATTAAAATTTTCATCACTGTCTTCTTCTTTTATCGCGACTGCACTAAAAATCAGAATACTCAATAGTGCAAAAACTCAATTTTATGATTGCTTCTGCGATTATTTACAACCAACCCGTTGCGTTTACCTATTTAGTCCAACTGGCGGTATTATTTTAATCCATTTTTATTTATTCCTTACCTCACGTTTGCTATGCAAGATACACTTGGATATTTCCAATTTCCGGGAGTGTAGTTATTGCCATTCCAGCTAAGCGATCGTATCGGATTTGGCCCTTTTTATCCTGTTTTTACATTTTTTTCCTTTTTATTTCATGGAATTCTTTTCCTGTACAATCGTTGGGGCAAACTGCCAATAATTTTTTAAGCTAAGTAGAAAAACCACAATTTAAAAAAAAAAGTTTTATATTTTCTAAATAAAGTAATTATTTAGAAGCATCCGAAGATTGTATTTCACATACATATATTTTAAGATTTATTTTAAAAATCGATATTCTATTTATTTGTTTAAATTCCAGGGGTAATTTGTTGTTTTGTAATCTCCAACGCGAAAAGTGTAGTGCTTATATGGTGCCGATTTCTAGTCTAAGAACTGACTGATCGATTTTGTTCCACAATTTATGAACACTCGTATGTTCATAAATTGCGGAACAAAATCGATCAGTCATGTAAAGACTTCTGGATCCATAAATTGCCAGCAAATACTTCAACAGACTTTATATATTTGATTGATATAAAATCATCGTTGTTCTCATATCCAAAATTAACTTTATTTTATACAATAAAGCACCAGCAATTGGAAGCTGGTGCAATTTTATGGTTTCTGAGAGCGGTCCAAAAACCAGCCGACTTAACAAAGAAGACACAAAAAAATCGGGAAAAATGTTCAACATAATCTCCTTTCAGCTTTATACACTTCCTCTAGCGATATTCAATAGCTTCTATATCCTGCTTATACATATAGTAAGAACTATCAAACTCCTTGGCACATCTTTTACCACCGAGCAATTTTTTTAAGTTTAGAAACAGGAAATAGTCCGAGGGAGCTAAATTTGACGAATAAGGTGCGTGATGAAGTAATTCGAACTTTAATTCATTAATTGTTGCCTTCGCAATAGTGGATGTGTGAACTGGAGTATTATCTTGATGAAGCAACACTTTCTTTTTCGCCACATGCGGCTTTTTTCCATAATTTCATCACCTAAATGCTGCAATAAATTATCATAATATTTGTCATTGATATAATAATAATAATCCCATTCGCATCCCACAGAATAGACGCCATGACCTTGCCTCCAGATGCAACAATTTTTGGCGTCTTTGGGCACAATTCTCCCATTTCAATCCACTATTTCGACTGTTCTTTCATCCCAGGTGTGAAGTGGTGAACTCATGTCTTATCCATGATTGTAAATCGACACAAAAATTCGGCTTTATTGAGGTGAAACATCGCCAAACACTCTACTGAAAGCAAAAATCTTCGACGATATACGATGTATAGCATTTTTTGAAATTCCTATCATTTCAGCTAGCCTACCTTCAGCCGACGATCATCCAATACCATTTTGTGGATTTTCTTAACCGTGTCTATCATGGACGCCTCAATTGGTCGACCACTACGGTGTTTGTCTTGGCAGCTTGTCCCGCCTTGTTTAGACTCTGCTACCCAATATTTCACAGTCATAAGCGAGGGAACAGACTGTATCAGAGTAGAATATAGCTGAACATTAATATTGGTTGGACTAAAACTATTAAAATGGAAATATTGAATTACATAACGGTGATTAATTTTTTCCATGTTTTCAAATTCACTGAAATCGTTTACTTTTGATGGCTCAAACTAAAATACTAAACAACGTGGCGACTTTAGCTAAATCGCTTAGATATAACGAAAACAGTAGAGGTCCTGAATACCTTCCCTGCGGTACACCTGTTTTCACCCTAGTTGGATTACTCTTTGCATTCCCAACCTGCACAAATTGTTTACAATTTGCAAAGTAATAATTCATTACCGCAAATGCCATAGAATGACAATTTTTCTATTAGTATTGAATGGCCGACAGTTTCTAAATATAAGCCAGCAGCACCAGAGCAGCGTCCATCCAATCCTTTACATATGAAATTTGTTACAGTTTTTATGACACAGTCTTTTTTGAATCCATATTGGTGTTTGTACGTCAAAGTATTGTCTTTTTGGTAAGTCAAAAGTTGCTCATGTATGACTCTTTGAAATATTTTATCTATAATTGAAAGAATTAAATCTCCATTTTAGGAATTGGCAAAATTTTACTTATCTTAAGGCTTTCCGGATAAATTGCTGTTCTCTGCATCTTATTTAAAAGATAACCAGGCAATATTACCAAACCAGGCAATATTATATCATTGCCTTCAGATATGACATTATTTGAAATACCACCGTAACCTGGAGATGTACAGGGTTGCCCATATTCGACGGACCCATGTTTAAAAAAAAAAAATCAAAGAAAAAATAAAAATTTGGCGGTTGGCAATCTTATTCATTTAATTTATTCCAAGTAGATTTGTTTACATCAATTTTTGAATATGATATCTCTCAAATGGCCGCCTCTGGCGTTGATGGCGTATTGTGCCCTTTTTGCAGCATTTTCCATCGTTTTCGCCAACATTTCGGCCGGAATAGCGGCTATTTCTTCACGAATGTTGTCCTTGAGCTCTTCTACGGTCCTTGGCTTGTTAACGTAAACCTTTGACTTCAAATGTCCCCACAGGAAGAAGTCAGCGGGCGTCAAATCGGGCGAACGCGGTGGCCTGTCCAAATCACCACTTTTCGACATCAAACGGCCCGGAAACAAATTCTTCAGAAAATCGATTGTTATGCGACTTGTGTGCGGTGGAGCGCCGTCTTCTCGAAACCAGAACTGCCTCATACGCTTTCGACGAATAATTGGCATCACAAAATTGGTCATCATGTCGCGATAACGCTCCTGGTTGATGGTAACAGCATGGCCATTTTCGTTTTGGAAGAAAAACGGCCCAATGACCGTTTTCGCACTAACGCCGCACCAAACTGTGACTTTTTCGTCATGAAGAGGCAATTCTTGAATCTCCTGAGGATTTTCAGTGGCGTAAATACGGCAATTTTGCTTATTTACGGTCCCATTCAATGTGAAATGGGCTTCATCGGACATGATAATTTTGTTCCAAAATTGCTCGTCATCATCGGCCATTTCGATGACTCGTTGGGCCCATTCCAATCGACGAGGCTTGTCCGCAGGCAACAATCTTTGCGTCAATTGAATTTTGTACGGGAACAAATGCAAATCAACGCGAATAATCCGTTGTAAAGTGGACCGAGCTATGCCCAACTGCTGAGAACGGCGTTTTTGGGATGTTCTTGGGGACCTCTCAACACTGGCTCGTACGGCAGCCATATTCTCGGCCGATCGCCTTGGTCGACTTTTATTTGGCCTCTTCGGATTAGAAAGAGCCTCACCAGTCGAAAATTTTTCGTATAAACGCTTAATGGTGTTCTTAGAAGGCGCACTTCTCACATTTTTTAATATTTTAAAAGCACGTTGAGTTTTCACAATTGACTTCTTCTGTTGAATGTAAATTTCAACTATTTCAGAGCGCTCGCGTGGCGTGTATTGTTCCATGGTAAAAATCTGCTTGGACTGACGCTTCAAACGCGGTATGTCATTAAGCGATCTGACATCTCTGTCAAAAGTTATGGCGTTGCCAGATGGGTCCGTCGAATATGGGCAACCCTGTATTTTGCTTAAGATTTTTAATGGCATCGTAATTATCATCCCCTGACATCGATCGCAGAGAAAATCTGCTTTTCACGTTTTTAGGATATTGCAGTTATCTCTTGAAGTTGTAATTATTTGCTGTCGTATGTTCTCTATTGATGTAACGAAATAATCATTAAAACTGTCTTTTCTTAATCAGCTGCAATGATCCCTCCTTACCCAGAAACGAGATCAATTCCATGTTTTCCTTTTCGAAAAACTCCTTATCACTTGACTACTCTGAAAGGGTAATATGGACACCAATTTTCACGATTCTAGGGCCATTTGAGATTGATAATAGCATAAAATTTATCTCTTATTATGCTTTTTACCCCCCTAAAAGTATGTGTTTTAAAAATGCCTTTATAGCTTTTCTAATCTGGAAGGGCAGTGTGACCACCAATTTTCATAATTCTAGCTCTAGCTGTTTGAGGTGGGCAATAGTACCATATCTATCTCTTTTTGGCCAGTTTTTATCCCTAAAAGTACGAATCTTAAAACTACTCTATATGGAAATGTTTTTTTTAGTAGATTCAATGCATTGGAAATAGAAAAATAAAATTAAATATCTGATGAAATATCCCCCAATATCCGATGTTGATTAAGTGCCACCCTAATAATTTAATGCGTACATACCCACATACATATACCCACATATCGTATGTTTGCACTCCAATGGACTCATATGGTGTGCATTACCAGGTATTAGTGCAAGAGCCTGCCACTGGCCCGTAACAGTTTGTAACATGTGGGTTTATTGATTATGGATCTTATAAAGTGCAATAGCGGAACAATTTACATCAGCTTTTGGATAGCAGAGGAATTGCACAAGTGAACTTGGGGAGTTATAGTGGGAACCACAGCTACCGCAGTATTCAACGGATACACTCAAAATTCTAATTAAATTGAAATTCCAAGAATTGCGACACACTGCAAATCACAACACCTGGTGTGGACAGTATCTGAATCAATCTTGTGCAATTTACTAATGATTATTAATATAATGATATAAAATATACATACGCATGTACATAGATATGTACTGTACAAAGCTGAACTAAGAGTACATTGCTGGTATGGATCCCATTATTACACCAGCGAACAAGGTTTTGGACTAGAGCCACCAAATACCTTTACTAAGGTAATTTGGTGGGTTGAATTCGAATCTGTAATAAGATTTTCTTTAACACGTCTGGTTTTCAAGATACACAAAAAATTGCTTTTATTCGTTTTTTACATAAAAAACCATTAGTTTATTTAAAAATCAATGAATTTTCGAAAGTGAATGGCGTTATTTGAACGTCGTTTGTGTTTTGTTGGTTCGATTTCACGTATTAGAGTCCAGCAATAGTCTCCCAGCATGTTTTTGTCACAAACTCCTTGATAATTTCTTTCAATTTTCATTAAATCTTGGTGAGCAGGCTCACCGCACTTCGGTTTTGTGGATAAAAATTCAAATGCAAATGAAGAAAATGCATTATGAGTGACATTCGTGCACTTAATTTGTAATAATTTTTTAATAATTCAGCAAAAATTTGTTTGTAGTTTTCACTTTTATTGTTTACAACAAGACTGTTCACAATGCTCTTGAAAGATTTTCAGGCTGCATATTCTTTCTCCAGTAAACATTGTGAAAAACGTTCATCATTCAATAGCTTGTGATCTGAGTGTCAACGAATATGCCTTCTTTGATTTGGGCATATGAAATTTTAGGAAAAGCCGCAAATAAATATTTACATGCTGCACCATCTTTGTCCAGAGCCTTTACAAAGTTCTTAAAAAGGCCTAATTTCATGTGCAACGGCAGAAAAAGAACGTCATTTGGATCAATACTCAGTTCTTTTTGGCCACACTGTTCTGACGCAATAATGACATGTAGTGCGATTATCTCATAGACCAAGAAAACAAGAATATTAGATGAAATCGCCTTGCATGCCATGCAAGATTTAGAATGAATGTGGACTTCTGCCAAATTAATAATTATGAAATTGTAGTGTCAGTATTGACTGTTTTACAGTATTGCCAGCATGCAATAATAAATGAACAAGACGTGGTAGCCCAATTTTTATGTTAGATTCGAATTCAGCATACCCAGATTAGTTAAAAACATGCTTCGTCAATTTTTGCCCCCAAATTTGTAGACTAGTGTTATTAAACATTACCACACACAAAGTAAACCAAAACGTGCCATTTAAATTTTGCGGAGATTCTGCGGCATTTTCAACGTTATAAAATTAACTATACAAAAAATTACCTAAGTTAAGTTATTATTCCGAAAAACACAATTCCCAATTATGCCGTTGTTATTAACAATTCGAACTCATTTTCCCCTGCTAATTTAACTGTGGCGCAAGTCAAATTATCTTAATAATTGAGCTTTTCGCTTATAGCTATGACTTTAACAATCCCAAAAAAACATCAATGTCAAATTATGACAAATGATTATAGTATCCAAATGCTATCACTCGACGTGAGGAAGGTAAACCTTACGGTACACCCCATAAAGATGCCATATTTTGTTGATACTATCATTCATGGCAAGTGGAGAGGTGCAAATTTGGACAGGAGCCCAAAAATTCCGAAAGTTACATGCCCTCCACCATGGATTGCAGTCCACAATGTCATGGGCGATGTACCGGTAACTCATGAGTTAAATGGGCATGGATAATGTAGGGTTATACATTTAGTGATTCCGAAGCCGTCTGGCTAGTCTGTCAAGTGCAAATACCTGTCATCTGAAGTGCTATGTATTTACAGAAAGCTTTGTCATTTGCCGATGACGTTTATTTCTCACATGGTCATTACGTTAACAAGCAATATTGCCGCATATGGGGCTCGGAGAACCTAGAAGTGATTGTGTTAAAGCAATTGCATCTGGAAAAATTAACTCTTTAGTGCGCATTATGGCTTGGAGCTGTCATTGGGACGTATTTTTTGAAAACTGCTCGAACATCAAAAGGATCCACTGTTGCAACCAGCCCAGAGGCGGCCATTTAAATGACATTATATTTCGTACATAATGACAAAGTCCAAGCATTAAAATGAAATAAAAGTTTCATCGAAATCATAACGTTATGTGTGTTTTATTTCACTTTACTTTTGTAACCGAAAAACTCTACATATATCCACATATCATATGTCTATATATGTATACGTACATACAAAATATAGCGGCTTATCTTGCATTTCCAGTGAACAAAGTTATTTTTTTGGAATTTTCCCTTAAATAATTTTGATTTTTTGTTAAAAAATTCCATATAACTAACATGTCTTGCATTGGTGTAGAAGTATGAGTGTTATCAGAAGAGGGGTGATATATCAGGTTCAAAAAACCAGCACAATAAAAGAAGGATCATTGTTTTTTGTCAAGTCCACCAATTTGTCTGTAAGGCACCTTAAGAGACGTTACAGTGCCACGCCCATTTTCATTTCCGAAGACAAATTTACTAAATGTTTGACACTGGGTAAATTTTACTGAATTAAATGTTATTAAATGAAGCATATGAGTCTAGTAATAAGAAAACATATTTCCTTGGAGATCTTCCCACTTTCAGTGAGCTTACATGCATTCTATTTAGACCCACTTAACCTACAGTATAATGACGACTTCGAACGTCATAGTTTTAGTAGCATTTAATTGACTTGTCAATTATTCTCGACTACCCAAAGTACTCGTCAGACTCATCGAGGTAACCGCTGTCCAATAATGATAGGTGACTGTATCGAGGATTGAACCCGCGACCATGCGAACGGTAGTCGCATATACTAACCATCGCTTCACCGTCAGTAACAAGTCTTATAATATATGGGTAATTTGTATAGAAGTTACCACAGAGGTCATATCTGACCAAATATTAAATAACTGCTACTAACTAAAATTAAATTTTCGTAATTTCGGTTTCGGTTCGGAGAGGAGTATGACAGTGCCATCTATTTTCATTCTCATAACCTAATTCATTAAACGCATGATGCCTGCCACAATTGACTGAATTCAGAACAATTGCTTTAGAGGTATAAAGCTAAAAATATGTGGGTTAAGAAGGTACGTTTGCGAAATATCTGAGGCGGATTTTTCTGAAACTTTTCATGTAATTATTAGATGCGCAACTAAGTTCCCGCTGTTTGCCAATAGATGGCACCAGCTGTAAATTCTAATCGATTCTACCATTACCTAAACGTCATGAGCCAAGCAAGGCATATGGTAAACGTACCGCCTCAACACAACACAGATTTTCTTTTGACGTCATATTCTTTTGGTTGTGTGAATACGAGTATGCATGATTTTGTCATAAGCGGGAAGTATTAATTTTCTTCCTTCTATCGAAGAAACCGGCGGCTGAAGCTCATCGAGAGCTCCATAACTTTTACAGAGATGCTGCTTTAAGTGCCGTAATTAGTTCCGTCGCTTTAAAAACGGTGATTTTGATGTTAATGATAAACCTTTGAAGAATTGATAGCTGAATTGACTGCATTCATGACTTCATGTATTGGGAATTATTCAAAAGCAAGAAACTTGAGTTCCTTATGAGTTGAAGCCAAGGGACGTTGAGTGTCGCTTTTCCGCCTGTGAAAAACCGATTCAGCGACAAAAAAGGAAGGAGTTTCTTTATCGTTCGGTTCTTTATCTGCTCGGTCATGCTTCTACGTCGCCACCTCGGCCAAATTTTCATGCTGTGAAGGTCATACTCTGTATTTGGTGGGACAGGGTCGGAGTTATTTATTACAAACTTCAAGCGAAACCATCACTGGGGATCGGTATCGCCTTCAATTATTGCGGTTAAGCGGAGCTCTGCAAGAGAGCCGCCCACAATACGCGGAGAGTCAAGAAAAAGTGATTCAGCATGACAACGCTCGGCCTCACTTGACCAAGTCCGTTAAAACCCATCTGAAAACGCTGAAATGGGAAGTCTTCCCCCATTCGTCATATGCCCTAGATGGCACACGGTCTGGCTGACCAGCAGTTCAAAGATGCTCAAAAGATTAACAGTTTTACCGTAATGGAATTAGAGCTTTGCTTGAAAGATGTAAACATGTTTTCATAATAACGTTCCATTTAAAAAAAAAAAAAAAAACTCCAAGTTACTGCAGCTTAGTAATTGTAATTTGCAGAAAAGGACATGAATAGTGGGGAAGACGGCCAAATGGGAGGTACCAGAAGGACTGTGACATTTCGTTTTTAATTCCGACTCAACTTGTATCAATTTGACTAGAATTAGTGCAAAATTATGAACTGAATTATGTCACGATACTGCAGTCTATTAACTGTAGAGTTACAGACAAGATAACAGAAGCGATAGATCGATATAGCTCTTATACAATTCCCGGCTCCAACCTCGTGAAATAATAGTCTGTGTAAAGTTTTTGCAAGTTTTATAAATATTTGTGAACACATAATTTGGCAGGCAATTAGCCAAACAGACGGACATCACACAATCGACTTAAAAGTCATGACACACATTCGCACACATCCGATATTTGGCACGTTAGACGCTTCCTTCTGGATTTTACATTGTTGGCCATGTCAAATGATTCAAATGACTCGTACCTGTATTCTTCCGGGTGAAAGTATAAAACCAATAGCATTTACTATTTCACAAACCTTTTACGATTTGAACTAATAAAACTAATAAAATAAATCATTATGAAAAAAAAAAATGTTTTCTTTCATTTTAGAGTTTGGAAAACAACAAAAACCAACTCAGCAATAACTATTCATAACTAAATAGTAAACAATAATGCTGCAAAGAATTTTTTGCTTATGAATAGAACTTTGAACGAACTTTTACAAACATAAACAAACTTGTAATAAATTTGGCCTATATTGTTATGAACGATGTGCTGACTCATCGCCAGATCATACGTGCCTAATATAATATACAGAAATAGCCAATTTTCCAGTGAAAAATTCTTAATTTTGTGTTTTCTTAAAAAATATTTACATTGATTAGGCTTTTCCCCGCTTCTAGGAACAACCTCTAGGTCTGGAGATTTGGTCCCTTTTGTGTGTTTTAACACACACGCGGATGGACGGATTTGTACACTACAACCAATAATAGTACATACAATTTTGTGAGGTCTCGGATGAGCATTTCTGCCTGTTATGAAATGGAATAATCAATTAAGTTTTTGATTAAAGTTACACAAAGGTATACCAGTTTCATTATGACAAATGCAGGCACTAAATTTCTTATATACAGCATATGGTGACCTCCAGCGTTTAATTTGTTTGTACAGACCAAATGTTAAGAAATTATGAGTTTAAAAAGAGACCCATGTGTTTCTTGGTAAAGTTTTTAGCCGCTTTACATAACGGCACATAATGGGCGGTTTTGAAAAAAAAAAAATGGGAATATATCTGCAGTTTCTAAAAGGGTTTTCCCATTTTAATAAAATTTCAGAAGCTTACTTGAGTTTAAGTTATAAATTTCGACTTTATACTTATTAAGGAAGGCTGTCCTACAATGCCTCAAATTAGCGCACCTCGGGAATTTGAAAATTTTAAAACGATAAAAATGTTTACATTTTTATATAGTTGAGACGTTCAAAAAGCCATGCTTAGTGCATATTTTTATTTGACTTTTTTATACCAGTCTTAATTCTTTTTTGCTTTTTTCTTTCTTGCTAATAACAGAAACTAAATTTTCCCAATTTGTTTGAAACTCTTTTATTGCATTAATAACAAAATTCTAAAAATCGATTTTTTAGTCGTAGTTTTTTTTTTAAATCGTATAAAACACTCAAATTTGCATCATATATTAACTCTTTTCATTGGAATCGATAAATTGGTCTTTGACATTTAATTTTCAAAGACAATTTCATGTAAACGTTGTTCGCGGTTCCATCTCAAAATGTCCATTCAGAAGGCCCAATTTTTCATCACTTTTTCGAGCACTTCGGCCTGTATTCCACAAATAACGAGTGTTATGTTATCCTGTAAGTCTTCAATAATGTTCGACTTGTCTACAAAGACTAACGACTTGACATAACCTCGCAAGAAATAATCAAAAGGCGTTAAATCGCAAGATCTCGGGGACCAACTCACAAGGCCAAATCGAGATACAAGCTGCTCATCAAAAACAGCGGATTTTCATTGAGCTTTTGTAAGGCCCATTCACCAAAACTTGGACGTTGTGGTAGGTCATTCGGCCTCAATTCTTGCGTGAGTTGAATTTTATAGGCTTTCCAACCCAAGTTGACGTGTAAAATTTTCGTTGTGGTTGAGTTACACATGCCTAATCGCTGAGAACGGCGACGAATTGACATTTCACGATCGTCATTAACACTGATCGCTACGGCTGCAATATTTTCTACGGTACGCGCTCTACTCATGCGAGTCGATGGTTTTATGTCCAACAAAGTAAATTTGGTGCGAAATTTGGAGATTGGAACAGCACAAATTGTTGATGCAGCAGGTCGATTATGACGACCATAAAATGGTCGTATCGAACGATGCACATTTATCACAGAGCACGAATTTTGATAATAAATTTCAACGATTTGCATTCGTTGCTCGTTTGTTAGTCTTTCCATGATGAAGTGGCAGAGTATACTGTACACTTTTCACTTTGACAGATGACGTTTAGATGCCATTACCAACCGGTGCTGCCAACCTGAAAAACTTAAATCTTAAAAAATCTACAGGGTGATTTTTTAAGTACTTAGAAAAATGGAATTTAAAAAACAGAAGCACTTAGTCAAAAGTTATACGTAATTAAATTTAAAATAATCGATTTTTCGCAATTTTTTCAATTTTTAGAATTTATAATTATCAGAAATAATTGTTAAGAAAAGTAAACATATTTATATTTTCGAAAAGATACCTTCATGACGGACATTGTAAACAAACAATTTTTAAAATTTGAATTTTTTCGAGAACCAGAATCTACCGGTTAGGATTTATTTTTAATAGAAATACAAATTTTTAGCCATAGATTCCTGAGACGGACCACCGGCATCAAAGAAAAGACACATGGTTTTTATGGCCTGATGGGTGGTGGATAATTTTGCAAAGAGAATTTTTTGCTCGCTTTTTAATAGGGCAAATACAACAACAAATGACTAGAAAATCACGTTTTTGGGAATTTTTGAAAACTTTTTTTTTTGGAAATTATGGGATTTCTAGCAACAAATCTTTACTTTTTCTTTCAGTTTAACACTCACTACCCAAATTTCTCTATACATAAAAAAACCAAAAATTCAGTTGAAACCATTTATTCCAATTTTTTAAAAGTCTCCTACGAATTTTACAATTCTTAAAAATTTTATACAGTTGTGAAAGGTAGGCGCAATTTCCAATATCTACCTTATATTATTCACGTGTAAAATTGTTGAACACAAATTTAGCACCTCGCACTAATCACTTTATTTTCCAACAAGAAATGTTTTTTAATGTACTTTTAAATTTATAAACAGTTATTTAGTGAAAAAATGTGATCTGTCATGTATAAAAATTACAGGAAATCATTAAATTCATTACTACTTTCAAATGTCAAATTTTTGCAGCAACTCAAATGTTTCCTAATAGATGGTGAAACTGGATCTAATGATAAGATAAGACATTAATTTTTGAGACTGTCTAGAACAGTTTCTTGAGCTAAACTGCTGAACATTCTTGAAGTTTCGATTTCTCGTTCTTCTGTAAGTTCTAAGCTCTAAGTCCTAAGGAAAGTATATTATTTTTAGTGGTTATTTTTCGTTGACATAATAATTTAAGTCTGAAAAAATTTAAGAAGTTGTATCGTTTTAACATTTTCAAATTCCCAAGGTGCCCTACATTGAGTCATTGTGAGACAGACCCCTTTAGAATTATAATTAAAACTAATAAAACCAAATTTAATACCAATACTCCACTACACCTTGGCTATAGACATACGAAATTTCATCAAAGTCAGACCACCTGTTTAGAAACTACGGAGTTATTTCCATTTTTTTTTCAAACTCACCCATTGTGCGCTGGCTATTGAAATTTATTGAAGATTTCAAACTAAATTAAAAATTTGTTAGCGAACAAACGATTATTATTTATGGTCGAACTTATTCCGTTAACGTTTCGACTATACCTTTTTGCAATTTCGTTAAAAAGAATGAAAAATGTCCACTGCTTTGCTAAACCGCCCAATGTGCAGCATTCAACTTTAATGGACAATTTCGCTTATCTATCTATCGCAGCAATATAAATATACAAATTTGCTGCTAATTTCCGAAGCAACTTTATTGGCCGAATTTTCAAACACACTTCCATTTAGTTTCCGAATTAATGCAAATATTTCGATTAGTAATCAAACGCCACATGACATAAACATTCGTAGTGCTGTTGATTCGAAAATGTCTGCATGCGCACCAGTACGTCGACGAATAAATGCTCATTTAAATGCATTAGAAAATACGAAATAAAACCGTACAGCTCAAACAATGCCTCTGACTTATCGCAGATTAGGCGACTGGAATGTAATAAAATAGAGATATAAATCTCTAACAAATACATTCGCATATATGAGTATATCCTTGTATCATCAAGGATATTAAAAATAATGCAAATGAGGAGAAAATGTTTACTTCGGCGCATTTACGAATAAGTATGAATATAATAAAAATGAAAGAATGCTGATATGAGATAATAACATGCCGAAATCCAAATGAAATCTTAATTTAATAAGATAGCAACCTAGTGCATATGAAAATGTAATTTCAGCACATTTTACACGACATAGTGTAGAGCGCAAAAGTGAACGGATGTACGGTACGAATTAGGATATGTATATGGAATACAAAGTGCAGCGTGTGTTATGCTGAAGAGAAAATTCACTTCAATAATATCGCGCACGGCTGATAGTTTTGTGTACTACTTTATGAATCCCTTTTCGGCGTATCAAAAATTTGTTTATACCTTCACGCCAAGGAATGAATCGTTTGACATAAATCATTTGATACGACCAAAAATGTAGCACTCAGTAGAAAGCGTTTAAAGTACCAAATATCTTCTGACCAAATGTTTTCCATGACTTTTTACATCGACTGAGCGATGCCTGTCTCTCTGGCTGGCCACTAGCCACCTGATAGATAACTATGTACATAAATCTTTATGAAACTTCGTAAAACGCAATCTTTTGCCAGACCGTAACCGACCCACCCCTTCTAGTTCCTTCTAAGCCAACTCACCAATATTCCGAAATTCAGTTTATTTTTCTTGTAGCCCCTCACTCGTACCCTCCACAGCTGAAATGGTTGCCCATTGTATTGACTTATAATTCACGACAGAACATGAAAAAAATCAAAAGAGAGGCCACCTTCTCATACCACGCATATAAATGACCGAGTTAACCCTTATATTCTTACATTCATATCTTTTATTTAGTTGCACCATAATTAATGAAATATAATACACGTTGAGCCTTTGCCGAAGTAAAATCTCAGAATGAAAACGGACTGCATTGCGACATCTCTTCTGGTACTTCCCATATAAATTAGCCGATGTTCTGAAATTCATTTCTTTATTCTGTAATTTCTAGTTAGTAGGCCGGAAAATGTTAAGCTTTTTTTTAAAATATATTAGTATACAAAATTTCTATAAAAGTGAAAAAGAATCAATGTACCAACCACACCCACTTTGGTATCTCCCATGCAAGTGGCCGATCTAACCCATATTCTCCTAGGTTCATATCTGTCAAGGAGTTGCACTGAATTTAAATAAATTTGGTACATATTATATATTTGGTAAACCGAATTCTGAGAATCAAAATGGAGGACATGACAACCTCTTTTTACTTTCTCAGAGTAATACTTTCATTTGTGTAATGAAATTTTGGGAAAACCTAACACTAAATGTACCAACAATATTTTGGACTGGAGTAACCAAATATCTTTCCCAATATCACGCTCCCCTTGTTCGTCGCTCACCGCACCTAGGTTTTGTGGAAAAAAATCTAAATGCAAATGAATAAAATGCATTCTAAGTGACATTCGTGCATCTAATTTGTAATAATTTTTCAATAATTCAACAACAATTTGTTTGTAGTTTTCACTTTTATTGTTTACAACAAGACTGTTCACGATGCTCCTAATAGATTTCCAGACTGCATATTCTTTCTCCACTAAACATTGTGAAAAATTGTCATCATTCAGTAGCTTCCTGATCTGAGGCCCAACAAATATGTCTTCTTTGATTTTAGCATATGAAATTTTAGGAAAAAACGCTAACAAACATTTAAATGCTGCACCATCTTTGTCCACGGCCTTGACAAAGTTTTAAAAAATGCCCAATTTTATGTGCAACGGCAGAAAAAGAACGTCATTTGGATCAATTAATGGTTTACTTGAAATATATCCTGGTGAATCCTCAGTTTGTTTGGCTACTCCATTCTGACATATTGATGACATGTAGTGCGACTTTCCCATAGACCAAGAAAACAACAATATTTTATGAAATTTCCGTGCATATCAACAACCAACCAATGACCCGAAACAGCTTAATTTACAGTTTTTTTCGATGGTCTATACTATTTATATATACAAAGAAATTTAAATCACACACCTTAAAGTCACCACAGATCTTCTATTTATTATCGTTGTTTTTGAGTAATTTCAAAATTTCCGTCATTGATTCGTAATTTTCCGTTGTATTAACGGCATGAGTAATTAGTATGACTGGTTTTTCATTCCCATTGTGCAAAAGAAAAGATTTTAAACTGTACTTAGAGCCATCAATAAATAATCGTCATTCAATTTTGTCATATGGCCGGTTCATTTTTTGAAATAAACCACCTATATCAGTACAGTATAGAATAGACTGTTTCTTTTTAAAATATGCAGCCAATTCCAAGCTTCGAACTCTATAGATTGTTACTTTGGTCCCAACTGCAAGATGTTTCCACTGCTGCGTGCGTTAGGCTAGTAATTCTGAGTCTTGCTTCCTTAAATTGATCAATCAACTCAGCTTGAGTCATTAAATGGCGTTCATCAGTAGCCTGATACAAACTACCACTGCTGGTGAAAGATGTTTCGGACTCACTGCTCGTAGCACTGGTAATGACTGGTAATGGTCAGTTGGTGGACAATGAACTGGTTTGGAAACCGATGGAACATTCGTGTAGGTAATATTTTTTTTCGATTTTTCATATTGAATCTAGCAACTTTTTTTAAACAGAAATAACAAACGGTTTGGTGGCTATTTGACTCTCTCCAAAGTACTGGAATTGAAAAATCGAAATAGACCTTCATGCCGTTTGACCACTTGTATAAAACAGTTCTGCAACTCAATCATTGTCGGTGTCCCTGGTTTGTTCAAGTTTCTGACAGCAAAACTAAAATAATTCAAATATGCATATTTCAATGATTCTGATATTACATATCCTTTTTTTTCCAACCAAATGTTCACCACACACAAAGCAAAAATAGCTTGAATCAGCAACACAACACACTCCCTGGCATGCTTAAACGCTACAATTATGAAGATTTAGAATGAACGTGGGCTTCTGTCAAATTAATAATTATGAAATTGTAGTGTCAGTACTGACTGTTTTACAGTATTGTTACCATGCGACAAAAAATTAAAAAGAAGTGATAGCTTAGTTTTTATGCCAGATTCGAATTCAGCGCACCCAGATTAGTCAAAAAGCATGCTTTGTTTCTACAGTCAATTAATTTTTCGAAATTTGTAGGCCAGTGTAATTTTTGATTTGTTTTATTTTCATCACCAAACTAATTTTTAAGTCATATCTACAAATAGTTCAAAATAATCAAATATTTTCAGGCAATTATTTATTGAAAATGCGCCAGTTTCGGACATTTTCCACATAAAAACAGTCTAAGCTTAAGTTTTCGAAAAATCGCTTCAATGTATTGTTTATGTTTCCTGGAGCGAAGGATGTCTTTTAGTTTACAATTTTGTGAGCCAGAAATACCACAAATAAATTCGTAATATTTCTCCCAAATTGTTCACCAAGGAAAGAAATAAAAAGAAAAAGAAAACACCAAGCACTACAATCTGGAATTGAACAGCATCATTTCTTTATTTGATCTCAAACAATTTATGTGACAGCTTACCAAATGAAGTAGATGGTTTGAACTTACAATAACAAGTGAAGTTTGCTTTTAGATTTTGATAATAACAAAGGGACTTAGTATATAAGATCGATTATACATATGGACACCTTTGAGGTGATGTGTGAGCTCCGCGGTCAAGCCATGAATTTTCGGTGAATTAACATTAGGGTGGCAAGGCGGATATCAAACAAGGGTGAATAATAATATAATAACATAATATGAAATTATCGAAAATATCGTAATATATTCTAGTATCAACATATGCCTATATCTCTCGTGCATTCTCATTCAAATAAAATAGCTGTACAAAATCTAAAATTTTCCAAAAAAAGGACGTGAAAACGCCGAAAACATCGACTAACGTAGTTAAGGTCGCTCGAAAAACAATTGGCATACACCAATACCCCGGTTTGCGTCGATAATTGCGACCGGAGAAATGCGACGCAAACCGAAGCACGACTTTTCATACATTTGAATTGATTTTCATTTAATTGGTTTTTTGGTTTATAATTTTAGCTAAAATAAAAATACTACTTTTTTATTTTTTTTTTTGAAAATATTTTTTATTACATTAAAAATATAACAGTAAAAATTCTTGAGAAAACTTAAAAAAAAATCATAACAAAAATATCAAGATTAAAATAAACAATAAGGAATTCATGGCATAAAAGCAAAAATTTATATGGATTTGTTAATTTTTTTATTCTGAGCTTGAATCATCTAAATCGATTACATACCAGTTCATTGGTTGGAATTGTCAATCTTATTGATTTTTGTATGAAATTACCTAAAGTTTGTTGGATTGTTACAGTTTTTTTTTTAAATAAATTTCCTTATAACAACTGATAGCATCGATAACATTTCTAAACATCTTTAAACTGCGATCTTTGTCTGGGTCATTGTTTTTAAAAATGGCCATTGCTTGCGATATTAAGAAATTTTAGCAGCAGTAGGCTTTTTTTTCTTCTGAGGAAGTATTTCATCGTGCTGAACATTGTCACTGAATTGCAATCAAATCTTCGTTACTTAAATCTTCGTCGCATACTAGAAGATCATTAATATCTTGTTCTTCCATTCCATAAAAAAATTTGCATTTCTAGCTAATTCTGCAAGTTCTTTACATATTTTTTGAACATCATTGGTTTCCATATCTTTGTGAACATATTCGGGTCATTGACGCCAGGTTCCGCTCATGCACGATTCTTTTACTTCTTTCCAAGATAAGTTTAAATTTCCAAAGCCATCAAGATATTGTAATTTTGACAAAAATCTTTCATGGACGGCAAATTGTCTCCATCAGTTGCTTTTAAAAGTTGACTAAAAGTTCTTCGCAGGAAGTATGACTTGAAGTTAGATATAATGACTTGATCCATTGGTTGTGTCACAGATGTGGTATTGGGAGGCATAAACATAAATTTAACATTTTCCGAATAGTCGTCTGAAAAATCTGGATGACATGGTGCGTTGTCAAGTAACAACAGCACTTTAAACCGAATATTTTTTAAAGAACAATAAGTCTTTAGGTCGGGAACAGCACAATTTTCCAATTTTCCAGTCATCCATGCCTTTTTATTTGCGCGCCAATGAACAGAAAGTTCGCTCTTTCTGATATTTTTAAAAGATCTCCGGTTTTCAGAGTGGTAAATTAAGAATGGCTTAAATTTAATATCTCCCGCAGCATTTCCTCCCAAAAGAAGTGTAAGTCTGTCTTTACTAGATTTATAACCAGGCGAAGACTTTTCGGATTAGGAAATGTCCGTTCTTCCTGGCAAACGCTTCCAAAAAAGTCCCGTTTCATCAGAGTTTAAAACTTGTTGTGCAGAATACCCACCTTCTTCAATAATGGCTAGTAATTCAAGTTTGAACTTTTCTGCAGCTGAATTGTCTGAACTACCAGATTCTCCTTTTAATACAGGGTGGCGCAATAGAACGTGCATATTGCATCATCTTTTTTGTCTCCAGAAATTGAAAGTTCAAGAATAGTGAATTCCAGAACTTGGTTCCAACAAAATGTGTGGCAGGTAACACATCAAATGACTCCATGGCGGTGGTGAAGCAGATATTCCCTGGCAGACTGATTTCGAAAAGAGGTGATATCCCATGGCCCCCACGTAGTCCAGACTTGACGCCTCTTGACTTTTTTTGTGGAGATACCTCAAACACAAAGTCTACAGTAATAATCCAAGAAACATCGTTCAGCTCAAGGAGAATATCCGTGGTGAAATGGCAGCCATTACACCAGTATTACTGAAGAAAGTTTTCGATAATTTTCGTTTGCGGTTAGAGGAGTGCCGTCATAGAGAGAGTCACCATTTAGATGATATTAGTTTAAAAAAATAAACTCCATTTATTACTCTACAATGCCTTAGATTTATTTTAACCATACCTTTTGTATTTATTTTTTAATCTCTTTTTTAAATATGCACGTTCTATTGCGCCACCCTGTACAATGCTATGCAAATTTCCGCGGGTTTGCTTCAAATTCTTCCGCATTTGATAATGACAAATTTTCCTTCAGATCTTCAAATAAAACTAGAGCTTTCTTTTGAATAGCCATTCGACTTAATGGCATTCTTGGCTGATTTTAATCGTCTATCCAAATTCTAAGAAGTGACTCAATTTTTTTTTATTAAAGAACTTCTCATTTTTGTAACCTGTTTATGTTGTAAAAATGTTACGATTTCACCAAATTTGTTTAATTTTAACAGAATCTCTGGAACAAATAGATTTTATTGTAGAAGGGCCTAGGCCAAGGATATATATAATATCAACAGCCTTTTCCCCCGATTTAAAACTTTTTAAAATTTCCAGTTTTTGATCTAAGCTTATTTGCTTTCTTTTTTTTATGCATTGCTGTAAATTACACTTCACTTCAGCAAATGTAATTTGATACTACTAACGGTCTTCAACTAACAGACAGCAGACAACCTTGACATAATTAATTACATTAGATTTAAACGTGAAATTCCCTTTTTTTATTTTAACTTTGTACAAGCATCATATTAATAACGCAAATTGAAGCACTAACGACGCAACTTCGAAGCCATGTGACGGAAACTGAAGCAGAAACGACGCAACTTCGAACCAATAGATTTTTTTAAAAAAACCAACTTCCAAACGACGCAAACCAGGGTATTGGTGTATATAAAATTTTTTTATCTATTATTTTCTGGAATTATAAGGTTTATTTTGTTCGACACAAGGTAATTTTTAAGGATTTTTCTAACTTTTCAAAAACTGGCTAACCGAAAGAAAAATTGGTTAAACTGATCATTCGAAAAAGGTGATTTTCATAAAACTGGCATATGGTTTGAAAATTAGTTAGCCATCCTTAATTTTTAATCGGAGAAACTGAGAAGCTTATAAGGAGGACTTCGAGGATTTTTTAGAAAAACCTTGCGATGTGCCATCCCATTTCGGGCACACCTCGTCCTTTTGCACCAAATCAACACGAGATTGGTTGAAGGTATAGGAGTGCGTAAGTTAAATCGATTTCTGATTGAAATTTTTGTAATGGTTGAGAGTATAATTAACACTAATGAATAATTACTAATTTTGCTTATAATAGTGTATATAAGAAATGGTAGATTTAAACTGAAATATTTATTATAACTTGTATGTTAGTATTTTAAATTTTAAATGGAAACATCGGGAAAATTTCTGAAACAAATAACTTTCTTCGTGCCTCAATTTGCTAATAACAAAGAGGGTACTCGAGTTTAAGATATCGATAAGAAGCCAAAAACCATTTATTGTCAAGCAAATTATTGTGAAGTTAGGAAAACGAGGAACCTACAAAAATGGCCAGAATCGATCAAAAATGCAAGAAAGCTAGTAAAATCCTTCTGCGAAAACTTACAAATTTCAAAGTTGTTTATGAATGGAATAATTGTTCCAATGTACGATTTCCTATTTTACTAGTTCCCATACAGGCTGCATAAAACAGTTATATTTAGCTGTATTTTCTTTGAATTACAAATGGTCAAAATAATAATAATTGCGGATCATAAACAAATTGCTAATTTACGCTTTCGGACTTAGGACGGGGGTTAGTTCAGTTAGTTCAGCAACGGAAGTTAATTTTGGTTGTACCAGGCTTCGCATTTGATGAGTAATAAGTAAATCACTCACTAAGTGAGCATTTCACACTCACCGAATGCTGATCAAGAGCAGAATGGATTACTCATAGCTAATGAGTCAATGAGTCAATGCCCATACTCATCAATCGCAGATGTACTCACCGCCCATGAGCCGTGAGTGATAGCCTCTACTCATAAGTCACAGCCGGTGGATAATGAGCAACGTCTGGTTTGTCATGAGGTATAGCAGTATAAAATTACTCATGACTCATTCAGTGAAAACTGAAATATATGTCAAAAATCAAAAGGAAAAAAAATAGGTAAAATATGTAGGAGTCTATTAGAACATAGCCTTATGAACTGAGCGGATAGATGGCGTGTAGTAGAGGGTGGTTTCTTTGTTATATTCTTAACAGAACGGCTGTAAAATATATTACTAAAATAATCAGTAAACCAAGAGCACTGAAATTTTATTCCGATGCAAAAAATTGACCCTTTATAATACTGAAATATTTGTATGCATACTTTACTAAGCCTTTTGCAGATGTTGGGTGGAGATCAATCAATCCCGTCTCTCATTTATGTTTGCTTTAAAATGTTTTACTTTTCAATCCAAAGTATTAGGCGAGTAGCATATGTAGCAACATCTTTCTTGCCTTACCAGCTTGGTTATAAGTTTGTGTTGCCATCACTATGTATGCCTGCATCTGTATGTAATTTCATCTGTCATCTGTATGAAAATTCGATGCTGGTTTGATATATTCTTTTATTTCAATCCGTTAATTTAAAAAATTCGTCTTTTTTCTTTTTGTTTCACCGGGTTATCCATTTTCCTATTTCTAAAGTAAAGTTAAATAAAAGACATGTAAAACCGTGATTTCGACGAAAGACTTGAGCCTTGCCATTATGTACGAAATATTATACAATGTCATTTAAATAACCGCCTCTGGGTTGGTTGCAGTAGCCGGATCCCTATGAGGTAGTTTTCGACCACTTTTCCACACATTTCGGATTGTATCTCGGCGATAACTTTACGAATATTGATTTCCAAATGTTCCAACGTTTGGGGATTATCCACATAAACACAGTCTTTGATGGAGCACTACAAAAAAAGTCTAACGACATCAAATCGCATGATCTTAGCGGCCAGAATGTGAAATTAAACTTTCTATAAACTTCTCATGTGTGGCTCGTGGCACCGTCTTGCTTAAACCACATATCCAGTCCAGTTCATAATCTTCAATTGCAGGCCAAAAAAGTCGGTTATCATACGGCCAAAGCGCTCTGAATTGAAATTCGGATTATCCGCCACACTTTCACTAACAAAAGCGATAATTTCGTCAGTGACTAAATTGTGATGATGCACGGGAATGATGATGATGCAATGAATGACCATATCTATAACGGTTCTAATCTCTATAAATTGTTTTATAATCTTATCAATTCTTAGCACATTAGGTCGATTATGACGACCATAATCACTCCGTAATGAACCAAAAAAAGCCACGTTTAAATTGTCACTTTTGTACAAAGCTGAACTATTTTTACGCGTTCTTCGGTTATTAAACGATCCATATTCATAAATGGCAAATCTTTTTTACTAAAAAAATAACACTTCAGAAGGCAGGTATATAATAGTTGACAGCCTTGTCAGAACGGCGGTTTTGAAACCACTAAATAGATAACCCTGTATAATCATAAATACTGTTTTAAATCAAAATTCCGAAAATTCTCCTTCATGTATAGCTGTTATAGAAATCTTTTGCTAACTTCTGGCAACACTATTTCGGGCACACATGCAGTAGGCTGAGTTAAAGCGCCAGTTGAGAGTGTGTGTATGTTATGGGTATTGTTGCAAATTAACACAGTAAATGTTTGAATGTTTCACACGTGCAGCAAATAAAAGGCGCTGAGACAAACGGTTGGGGAAAAAATGTGACATTAAAAAGCAACTAGAGGCGGGAAAGGCGGGTTTCGCAGGATATTGGTCCGTGTCATGCGTTGCCTTTAAGTCGTTGATAGTCCATATGTTAGAGGCATTAAAATAACATATTTATGACCAAGCTTGAAAAGGGGGACAGCAACTCCAATTAGGATATGAACTTATATGTGGAGACGTCAACAATTTTATTTATCACGAACGCGGTACAGGTAAAGCCATAATAAAAATAAATCCAATGTTGCAAACCTAGTCCAAGCGATTTAATTGCAATCATAATGTTGACCAAAAGTCACGGGTGAATGGTTTAAATAAAAATCATTGATTAACTTAGTTAAAGTTAGTTGACACCAAAAGTTCTCAGCAGCCAATGGCGCCCAAACCGATTTCGTTGGAAGATGCTGCGTACAATATTTCCTTGCAGATATATTTGTTGAGTTGTAGAAATAAATTAAAATCAGTACAGAAATTCCAGTCAGATGAATTGCTTTACAATGGCCCTTTACCTTGGTGTAAAACATCTCAAGATTCTTGTGAAAAAATGATCAGAATTAAAACCAAATAAAAAAACAAAATGATAACCTTCTGAAATTCTTCGCTTAAAAACGAAGATGGATCGCCAATTTCTGCCAAATCCTCCTGTTGTCGCCGCGAATTCGTGGTAATTTAAGTTTTGAAAACCAGCCATATCTACTGAATACTATGGTTGTTTGATAATATTTGCTGTGATTAGTTCACAACGATAACATTGTGATATGATACGTAATCGGGATGACAAATTTATTAGTCTTTTTCCAACAAATCTAGATTTTTTGGCGATTTTTCCCTCTCAAACACCGCAAAACTACCCGGTAATGTCATTTATTTACCTTTTATTTTCTAGCAAGAATTTCAAGTATACCACACCTTATATTAATATGACTTTTAATGGACTTTAACGTGGTTCCTCGCAATGGGCTCAGTCGGAAATCAAAAGCTTGTTGATTGGTTTGTATATCAAACTCATAAACCCCTAAATTATTACCGGTTATGATGCTTTTATGAAAGTTGGAATGTATTCGCTGTAGCGTATTTTCAGCAACCTTTACGCGATTGAGGAGAATTCACGCTCGTTGAAATTAGTCTAGCAGCAGCGTGTTTCACACGTACACACTCAAAGTTTTATTCACAATTGTTTAAAATTTGTTTATTACAGGTTTGATAAGGTTGTACCAAAAATTAAAGCTCATAAACCAAAATTACCTCAAGTAAATGTTCTATAAGATTATATTTCTTCTTTTTTTTTGTCATTTGCTATTTTATAAAGCTATTTTAGCCCAACACATAAAAAAATGAAGTTACATATCATTTGATACCTAATACTTACTATAGTGCTGCGAAAACAATAAAGTAACCTGTGTTGCCCAAAATTGTAGTAATTGCAATGACTGCAACCAACTGTGAAATAAAAAAGTAGCTCCTCTCTCATTAAACCACCGACATAAGAATCGTGAAAATTGGCAGAAAGAATCCTAACAGCCGTGCCGAATAAACTACTGAGGAATTTAACTTCTAGTCCCACTTTTATTTAAAGTGTACAATCAAGCCTACGCCAATGCCAAAACTAATTTGGTACTTTCCACACAGATTGAACAGTATGCCGTAAAAACGACCTAACTACCAATGTATTGTTTTCAGATTTTCAATGTTTTTCAAAAAATCGCTGTTATGAAAATTTGTTAGAAACATTTGAAATATATAAACAAAACGTGAACAACAGTAAAAAAACACATTCTTGCTAATATAATTTCTTAGAGATATAACGAAATTTTCCAAAAATCATTCATTTAAAAAATAGCTGTAACTTAAGAATAACTGCGAATTTTCGGCTGGTGGTTGCACGAAAATACCTATCAAAAAAGCGACAAACAACACTAAGAAATAAACTTAATTTTGTCCTAACTCCACTTAAGTTGGTCCTCCCTGTGAAACTAGATAGTGACGCGATGGTTGGTACAAAGTTCAATGTCCGACAACTGACGTGAAGGTTTTACATGAGTCTTACTATAAAGCTTTACCCATGGTGTGCCACCACACAGGTGCCGTTTCTAATTATATGCTTTTCTTTCTTGGTTATGTGTTCTTTCGGCACCCCTTTGGTGTACTTACACTAATCCCGAAGGATTAGTTAGACTACCAGAGATTGGAAGTAGGTCCCTTGGAAAAGCTTCCTCAGGTCCCACTCCCGCACTCAGCCAAAGTACCTTTGTAGTCACTTGGTATGAAGTGAACTACCTCCCGGGTAGGAGTTGAGGTATCTAGGAAAACCTCGGACAGATATGAACAGTGTTTTCCAAGCTAATGCCTTCCTTCACCAACGCAAAAGCACTGAAAATACTTGTTCGGGCAACCACAGCCAGCACGATGCTGCCACTAGGGGTCCAACACCATTGACCAGGAAGGAACAATGTTCCTTGGGCCCCTGGTTACCCGTGCTACCAGAAGAGAAGAACTCTCTGGTCTGGGTTTCGCAGACAACCTACTCCAGTTTCGCTTAATCATACCTCGCATGGAACTGGTAATCCATAATACGGCATAGATTTTCAATGTCCGAGGAGAGAATATCAACACAGCAAAGCAAAGTACACCATGCTCTTATCACAGTTCATTAACCAGATCTCTCTGGTCATACAACTATATTTACGGAAAAGATAAATCTTCTGATACCTCTATGTCGCACCTGTTGCCAGGATGTGTCTTGTTTAAGTATGACTCTCCCCTTTACTTGGTTTTCGAAAAACGAGTTCCAAGATCAGTTTGATATCATATTATAGGTTAATCCCAAGACATAATCCACCTTTTCCTAGGGCGCCTGGCACAAGGCCACACTACTTTGTTTTTGTTCGCAAGCATCATACCCTTTGCCTGCTTAATTACAGGATCAGGTAGAGAGGCCTGCGTTTTAGGGGTAAGCGGTACAAAGCATCCTAGGAAACACCCGCCTACCCACTCAATATTCGACAACGCCATCATCATTATTGTCTTTGTCTCAATAGCGCTACGATTAGTCAACTAATCGACAGGTCAACGAAGGCGATCTTAAAATTAGCCGACCTAACAAAGAAGACACAAAAAAGTTCGGAAAATGTTTCCTTATTTTTTGATATAATCTTCTTTTAGCTCGATACACTTTTTCCAGCGATATTTAATGGTTAATGGTAAGAACTGTCAAACTCCTTAAAATAGCCATAAACCACAGACTCCATCTTTTCATTGTTGGCAAATCTTTTACCATCATTTTAAGTTTATAAATAGAAAATAGTCCGAGGGAACTTAATCTGGCACAAAAGGTTCGTGAGCGTGATGAAGCAATTCTAACTTTAATTTATTCATTTTGGCCATCGCAATAGTGGATGTGTGAACTGAATGAAACAACACCTTTTTTCGCTCAATGGGACCTTTTTCCACAATTTCATCACATAAACGCTGCAATAAATTATCGTAATATTCGCCGCTGATGATTTTTTCTTTCTGAAGGTAATCAATAAAAATAATCCCATCATCCCTAAAAACAGACGCCATGAACTTGCCTGCAGATGGAACCGTCTTCGTCTTCTTTGGTCTGTAACCAGTCCACTGCTTTAACCGTTCTTTTGTCTCAGTTGTGAAATGGTGGACCCATGTCTCATCCTTGCGGTGCCGCGCTTAAATAAAGGACAACTTTCTCATCTTCAAATCCTAGGTAAAAATGCGATGTATAGCACCTTTTGAAATGGTTATCATTTTAGATAGCTCACGCCATTTTGTGGATTTTCTTAAGCGTGTGCACACCTCAATTCGTCGATCACTACTGTCGTCGTCTTGGCAACTCGTATGGCCTCGTTTACACTCTGCTACCCGATATTTTACAGTCGTAAACGAAGGAGTAGACTCCCTCAGAGTAGAATCTAACTCGGCTTTAATATTGGTTGAACAGAGACCTATCAAATGGAAATATTTAATTACATAACGGTGACCAATTTTTCCATGTTTACAAATTCATTGAGATCGTTTACCATCAAAACTCAATTAAAAATACTAAACAACGTGGCGCCTTGAAACATAAAACATATGTTTTATAAGGTTGACACTTTTCCCCAAAATAATTTTATTCAAACTACTGGCACTATCTATACGTCAGGTTGGCTAGTTTTAGAACCGTAGTCGTAGTAAATGTTTCTAAAGCGGTTATGTTCAGAATCCCGTTCAAATTTTTGGTAACTGGCAGGCTGATTTACTGATTTATATCAAATGGCATAACTTAACCCACATAATCCTGGGTTAATTTCTTGAGTTAAATTCACGCGTAGACATAATCGCAGTTATGTAAAACAAAATGGACTGAAAGCTTTCAATTACTGTAGAAATAACGTCGCGACAACCATATATAAATCTTGGTTTGAGTGCGAAGTTGTCTCTCGTTGTTTTATACTCATAAAAGTTTCATGAAAACACGCAAAACTAAAAGCTTTGCAATAAAAATTTTGCATAATTAACAAAAAAAAAAAGGTTTCAGAGTTGAAAGGCCGCACATGTAACAAAGTTTTTAATCATATCTTATCTTCATACTCGTAAGCTAACAATAACAGCAGCAAAAGAAACAAATTACAGCGGTGTTACTCTTCGAATGGATTTTTTTCAGCAAAGAACAATATGCCCTCTCACATATTTTTACCAAATTTTAAATAAAATAAATATAGTTGTTTTAGGCCAAGTAGAAAAGTAGCAGATACCCCGAAATGCAGAGTTCCCAATACAAATTGTTCCTCTATCGTACTCAATACAAATCAATTTGTGTAAATGGGTGCTGCTGAAAACAAATTCTGGATAGCTGTACAGTGTAGTGCATGGAAGGGGTTGTGTTAATTACAGGGTGACGCACCAATTGTGCTACAATCTGAAATTCAAATAACTTTTTTTTTATCAATGTTTATTTTATATAACTAATTGGTTCTGAAGATGACAGATCATAAATGATCTCCTCGATATCTGATTAGAAAATTTTTAATTGCGGCCTGAAGGGTTGAAGTCGGGATCGCCTCAATTATTGTTATAGTGGACTATTTCAAATCAGTCAAATTTCATGGTTTCGGTATTTACACCTCTTGCTTAGCATAACCCCATAAAAAAGTCTGATACAGTCACGTCAGGTAATCTTGGGGGCCAACAGAAAGTGAAGTTTCGGTATATTAATTTGTATGTAAATTTTCGTTGGAGCTTCGCCATAAACGGTCTGGCTATGTGTGCAGTTGTTCCATCTTGCTAGCACCAAATGCTGTTAAAACGGATACGTCTTCGGCGCAATTCTGGATAAAAAAAAAACTCCTTCAACATCTTTAGATAACGGTCCCCATTGACATTGACTTTGTGTTAACTCTTGTGGCATCCACATCCGGCTCGCAAACTGTTTTTTTTTTTTTGTGAAATCAATCAATCGAAAAAGTGATTGCTCCCAAACGTTTTTTTTTTTTTTTTTTGTGAAATCAATCGGGCTTTACCTTTTACATAATTTTTTTTTTAATATTGCTTTGACAACGAAGCACTTATACAGCGCAAGATATAGATCACTATTGGACATATCTAAGTAAATCTGAAGTAATTAATATGCCAAAACAAGTGTCGTGTCAGAATACATGGGATCAAACTCGCCTCTTTCAATGCGTTACGCTCTTATCCAACGGTTTATAAAGCATTATCCATTTAGTGGTTTCAAAACCTACGGTCTGGCAAGGCTGCCGGCTGGTATATATCTGTCATCTGAAGTGATATTTATTTAGTGAAAGGTTTGCCATTTACGTAATTGGACCATTTAACAACAGAATAATACGTAAAACTTACTACAAAAGTGGTGATTTAAACGTGGGTACTTTTCGTGCATTACAGGGTGATTATGTTCATCATAATCAACCTACTGTGTGAGGAATTGACGAAATTGCAAAGAAATTTTAAATCATCGCAATGTACTCACAACCGAAAATATCACTCAATTCAATATTTGCCTGAGAATGAAGATTATGAAGTGGACGATATGTGGTTTCAACAAAACCACGAGCCGCACAACACTACCGATTTTTGCTTTATGGCATGAGAAGTTTTCAAGAAACGTAATTTTACGTTTCGGTCGACGTCAATTGGCCACCAAGATCATGCGGTTTGGTGCCGTTAGACTTTTTTTGTGGGATTACGTCAAAGACCATGTTTAGGCAGATAATCTCCAAACGTTGAAGAAAACCAATATTCGTCAAGTTATCGCAGAGATACCACCCGAAATGTGCGAAAAAGTGATTGAAAACTACCTCAAAAGGATCCACTGCTGAAACCAATCCAGAGGCGATCATTTAAATTACATTGTATTTCGTACATAATGGCAAAGGTCCTAGCATTATAATGAAATAAATGTCTTACCGAAATTATAGCTTTATGTGTGTTTTAAAGTTACTTTTGGAACCGAAAAATGGATAAGCCAATACCTCCAGCAATATAGTTAAGGGTATACAAAAGTTAAAGGTTCAGCGGTTCATGATCATCATGAATCATGTTTTCTTTACAAATATATCAATAAACTCAAACTTTAAACACGCTAATATTATATCAAACATTGACTAAAACTGGAACGAAAATGAAGTATTTCTGATCTTTGCCAGTCAAAAGTCAAAAGTCTCAACACACACCCGTGAATGTAAGATAAAATTTTCACACTGGTTTATAATACATTTAAAACGGTTAACTCAGACATGTTTCGCTTCTCTTAACGGCAACCTGTTTCACTAATCTGAACGCCTCTTTAGAAAAAAGAGGTGATAATCAAGTGCAGCCAAATCTAAAATTGTTGAGATTTTAAAGTAATCAATGTAATTAAAAATTAGTTAATAATAACAATAATTAATTAATGTAATGTAATGTAATTGTAGTAATAGTTGTAATTAATTTATGTAATGTAATTTCCTTATTGAAGAAATGAGTTCATCTGATAAGAGCGCAGAACGATACACCACTGTATATTGACTTGGAGTGTAAGTGGTCAAGCCATATAAAAATCACAAAAATATATGTATTATATTTTGTTGTGGATTTTGGTTTCGTTCCCCTTTCATCAGATTTTATTGAAATAAGCGTAGGGGAATGCCACAACAACATATTAAAATAATATTGCTTTCTATTTTCATGCATGCCCCACGACCACTATGGGCTCTCACCGACCCGCGAGCATGAAGCAGTTGGCGCTGTCACCCTTCTCGCTGTGACATGAAATGCGCTCCGTTGATAAGTCTTGCAATCTGTTTTCAGTCAGCAACTTGCGTAAGATTAAAAAAGGGATTACGCATCACTGTTGCTTTCTTCCCCTGTTTCCGTTTCCTTGTGACTGTGACTGTGCCAGTGAATGTAACCACACAACGAGACTCATGCATATATTTCTGACTTTTTATATCACTGCCCTCATTTCTTTTCATTTTTCTTTCATTCCATTCAGTAAGTTTATATTAAAACTGGAAAAAACATTCCGAGTTAAGCTTTCGGGTGCTTGTAATAGTATTTATATATCTCCTTTTTGTTTGGTTATTGTTGTTTGCCATTGTATGCGCTATATCCTCAAATGGAAGAGCAAAGACAACACTTAATAGGTTTTTGAATGCTTTTGTTATAAGTACGTACATGTGTGGGCGTTATTGTAGCAGAACAAACCTCAAGGAATATAATAATAAAAGGACTTATTTATATAGCGCTCTACCCTGCCACTGGCCCGTTTAATTGTATGTAATTCTAAGTAGAACCGATATTATTTAAAACTTTTGTATTTGCCCTTCTGGGAAACCTTAAACTTTCATTCAAACGATATCATGAAATAAAATGTTACCCTTGGCATCAGATTCTGGTGATTGTTTTAAATCTGCTAAAATGATAAAGTGCCGTGAATATGGATTGTATGTACCGCCATGACGATCTGTTGTTCTGTCATGTCGCTTCCTCCAAGGAAGCAAACTTTCATCACATTCTGTGATGAGGAAGTGGTGAAAGTTATGAAATTGACATACAGTTGTCATAGCAGGAAATCACTATTTTATGATGCCTCTTCCCTATGTACTCAAAATTCAATTCAAATATTCAAAAGAATTGCGTTTTGTTCCAGAAAACGTTTCTTCAGAATATGTCGTTTTCCAGAATATTCGTTCCGTTGATATAAATAATTGCTCTAAATTGTTTTTGAAAACCATCCCTAAGCGTTGTTTTTATTACAAAATTTGTCCATATATTTGCGTTGGAGTTGGTACTTTAAAAAAAAGAGCAGAAACGCACTGAAAAGGAAAGGCACCTAATGTTCCATAGGATTGAAGCTTATACACCCTCTTCCATTAGGTGCAGTCATAGGCGTAGCAAGGCGGGTGCTAGGGGGGCTCACATTTTTGATTTTTGAAAATAAACTTCAAATCACAATTTTCTCTTTTAAAAATAAAACTTGAAATAATTATTATTATTAATATTAAATATCTTGCAGTAAATTTATCTTTCAACTTATCTTGGGATACGCACATGAGAATGTTGAATGGAAAAATCTCTTCAGCTGCAGGAATATTGAGGAAATTTCAATTCAAGCTGTCGATTGAGACAAAACTTCAGTCATATTTTGCCCTTTGTTCATTCCCATTTGGTGTACATGCTAATGGTTTTTGCATCAAGATACTCTACATCATTAAAATCTTTACAGCGTGTACAAAACAAAGCTTTGAAAGTGATTTTTAATCTACCTTAGGATTATTCAATATTTGATTTGTTTCGAAAATATGCTACAAATGCACTTCCTGTAAAAGGCTTATATAAATATAACGTTTTGCCATTTATGTTAAAAGCAGTAAATGGAGATGATGATAATTTTATTAAATTATTGAATTTATTAAATTTCGAAGTTTTAATCGCAGTTCATCAAGTTGTAGAATTGAACTGAGAAAGCAAAAGTTGGGGTTTTCCGGACCCCATGAATTTAATAATTTACCTAATGATATAAAACAAATTTCTAGAATATCAAATTTCAAACATAAAGTTAAAAAAAATTTCCTTGAAAAGATAGAAACTTTTCTTCGATTTATATTTATAAATAAGTTACGCATAAATACATTTTTCTATTATTGTGCAATTGTATTTTTAAACTTACAATTTTTTTTTTTTTTTTTTTGTTAAGTAAATTGTAATATTTTGTAATTTATAGTTAGCTAGTAAATCTCTACTAAAGCCTTTAAGGCGCAGAGACAAAGTAAACATTGTAAATAATATATTATGAAATAAATATATAAAAAAAAAATAATAAGTTTGTTATAAATTAACGTAATCATTTTCATATATTTCATGTGTATGGACGATATCTCCATCACAGTGCTGTTTTTAGTAAAGAAACGACCCAATTACCGTTATTTGCGCCTCCTGCTTAGTGCTTTAAACGCCATCTACCTTTGTTTTTTCGAGAGATGGCGTAAAAAGGAAACAAACCTGGACATTTTCGTTATATTTTCATTACCAGCGTCTTGATATTTGAAATTCAAAATTTGTTTTCTTGGATCTCTCTTTCTATGGATGTTTCTCGAACATGATAACGAATTGTTTTTGCGCCGTTGTATATCAAACTTAAAAAAAATGCGGTCTGCTGGATTTTTTGTTAGAAAACTGCGTAAAAATAGTTGTAGATTGTGTTATTGCAGTTTTTACGTAAATATGTAGAAGCCTGTTCCAAATGCCCAAATTAAGGACCATGGTCTTAGAGTCATGCGTGGACCAGTATAGCGGCATCCATTCTTCACTTCAACTACGAAATAATATAAAGTCTTTACGTACTCCTAATGTGAGCATAAACTTCTGACTTACGAATTCGAGCAAGCGATTTTGTTCTTGTTTTAACTGTGCTCTTTTTCACATATGTAAGTGTGGTTTTGTTTGTTTTTGTTTACGTTCGTTTCCAAACACAAAAACATCAGATAAAGACACAAAAATATACATCTACTTAGGCCAGTGGAACCGTTCACTTGCATTTCAATCGAGCCGAACCAAAAAATCTTACTTGCTAGGGATTAGTTATATTACTGCTAGGTCTAAAGCAGGGTGCGAAAAGTACAAGCAATGCCAAAACATATTAACACACACATTGTGTTTGAAGGGAAACCGGAAGTAAGTTTACTATAACAATACGTATTTATTAAAATCTTTCCAAAGGGAGCAAGAAAAAAATTTACATTTTTATAAACGAAGACTCGTTACATTACAAAAGCTACCCTTCGAATATTCCACATCATCCATTTAATATGTAATTGCTCCGCTGATTGAGGGTGTTAATGGTTTTATGAACAGGGCATTAAAGTTCTTAAACAGAAGTAAAAGCTGAAAAGGAAGAATAAAATAAGAATGCGAAGAGCAGAAAGCTTTCAAGCATTTAAAGCCAGATAAAGTCGGTGCCAATAGAAAGAAATATGAAATAGGAAGTTACTTTGCGTAAACGGATTATGGGCATAAATTTGCCCACCATCCATTAATTCCAGCATTTCTCAAAAATTACGTTTACAGTGGAAATACCATATTACGTTTAGTTAAGCCAATTTTGCTTTCTTCCTGGTAAATTTTGTTGCTGGCTTAATGCTAAATGCCTTTTTTCCGCCTTTTCTTAATTTTTTAGATTGTTTTTGACAATCTTCCCAAAAATATGCTATTGCCTCTTATTTCAGCTTAAAGAGACAAAGAAAGAAGAAATACTATTATTATTAATATATTTTCCGTTACACAAGTATACAGGGTTATCCATTTTTCGTTTTCAGGTAAAATTAAATAAAACACATATAAGCTATGATTTTGATTAAACCTTCCATTCATTATAATGCTTGGACCTTGTCATTATGTACGAAATGAAACGCTATTTAAATAACCGCCTCTGAATTGGTTGCACCGGATCCACTTGAGATAGCTTTTTCAAAAATATATGGCCTAATGACACCTCCACACAATAACGCGCACCAAACAGTCACTATTTTCAGATGCAATGGATTTTCCACAATCATTTCTGAGGTTTTCGAGCCCCACACGCGACAATTTTGTAGCCACTGAATTAGAAATGAGCATCATTGCTGAAGAAAAATTTGTTCGATTGAAAGCCCACGTTTGAATCATCACTTTGTAATAAGTTTTCACTAATTTTACGAATTTTAGGTTGTTAAACAAACCATATTCGTACATGCAAACCTTTCGCTAAATAAAATAACAGTTGAGAAGATAGGCATTTGACAGCTGGCAGCCTTGCCAGACCGTCGATTTTGAAACCACTAAATGAATAACCTCATATATGTGGAAAATTTCTTTATTATGCCTTCAACCGAAGGAGTGAATATGTGTAACATTTGATGCAGCAAAAATATATCACGCAGAAGAAAGCATTTATCCTATATTTTGACCGAATATGTATCTTTACGAGATTGTAGTCGGAGATAGTAAATCCACTACATTGATTCGTTTTTTGTGGTCTTTCCCTACAAAACCTTTCTCTACAACTTTTCATTGCATATGTGCATCATTTGGTTTTAACTCATGAACAAATTGCATCCTACATGGTAAAAGATGTAATATAGGTATATGTGGAGTTATTTGCATAGACCGCCTAGACATCTCTAACTGCTGAGAACGTCGCCTGGTGGAAGTTTCGGGGTTTTCACTTTTCGGGTGGTAACTTCATTTTGAACTGCACGAGGTCTTCCAGCACGCGGAAGATCGCAGACAGACCCTTGTTGCCCAATACACCGAACCAATCGGTAAATGGTTGGAGCGCTAGGAGCATTTCCAACATGAAAGAACTTTCAAAGTAAAATTGAACAGCTTTGGTTCTTTATTCTGTGCTGAGCCTTTCCATCATAAATTTCCCAAGTTTTATTTAATTAATTTTGTGATTTTCTGTAGAGACAAAAAAAAGACTTAAACAAAAAATGTACTCATTGACCAAGTCTTAACGTTACTTATGCGCCACCCTATGTAAGTAACACTTCAGATGAAAGGTATTTAATATCAGGCAGCCTTTCCAGACAGGCGGTTTAGAAGCCACTAAATGAATAACCCTATATTAATAAAAAATTATAATATTTGGTACTGAAATTAAAGAAACACGATGTTGCAACGAAAAGTTCTCGTGGCGTTAAAATATTGCCTTTGGAAATGAAATGAGTTAACGCCCACTATTCGGCGCAGAATTAGATTAAGCCCTTTTTATTTCACTGTGTGAAATCTGAAATTGAAAAAATCGGAAGGAAAATTGAATCGAAAAATTGACCCAGTGATCACACCATTCCTGATACTTTTTATAAAATACGAGCCAAATATCCTTTTGTTCATAGCTTCTACACAGTTGCACTAAATGCAATCTAATTTGATACCAGTAATGTGTAGGCTTATCTTTGATCCGGGAATAAAAATGGAAATTTATTATTTTCTCTGTAATTTCTATGTGGCAGGGTGCAGTCGCCAGGATTTTCACGCTATTCAATATTCTAACACTTCAGCAAATCTTTTTTAAAACATTTTGCAGAGAGTTGGCTAACTATCGAGATATAAGATTAGTAAAAACCATTTAATATTTTTCCGGAACATAGCTTTAATAATTTGTATCTCACGTTATGTAACTGCGATCGGGTTACGCCAGATGGCGTTAGAAAGACAAGATGTCGCAACTCAAAAAACTGCTTAGACAGTTTTGTCATTACTTGACTCAGTGTGGTTTTAGCGCTCGTCAAAGATGGACATCAGCAAAGAGAAAACACTCTATATGTTACAGTTATTCTTCTATAATTGCAAAAACATAATCCAGGAATGTGATAAATATTTGTAGTCCCGATACTACAACCGACAAACATGCGTGATTTTAATAACGTTGATTCTTTTCCGGTAATTTTGATGGCAAAGATGCAGCACACTCAGGAAACCATTTGCCGAAATCGTCAAGTTAACGCTCAAAAACCCCACTTGGAACCAGTTGAATAGGCTGGATACAAAAAGGAGCTTTGTGTTTAGATGCCACAGGAATAAACGCTAAAAACCGGAAAGGATTTTCATCTACAAATTGTTGCTATACTTTATGTCATTGTAAATTGCTTTTGTTTAAGAAATAAATGACAACAAAAATTAATAATGCCCATTTTCTACGGAAAAGGCATCAGCCATTATATGGGCGACGTTATTCTTATTGAAATAATATATAAACAAAATTTTAATTTCTGGCTCAGGCGGTTTAATCTTTACATGCAGACAGGCAGATGTACTTAAATCGATATTAATCATATACATTTCTTATGGTGTATCGAAGGAATATTTCTAAAAATAATACAAATCTTAACATTTCTCTAGGCTATTGTGGGAAACAAATTCATAACTTATTCTTTAAAGTTTGGTCTATTTCATTTTGTTTAAAGAATCGTATTGGATTGCTTAAAAATTTTGTTTGTTGCAATCGCCCTTCCTGTATCATTTTGAGATGCAGCAGATGGAGAACGTGGTGTTTAAAGAAATATAGGGTGATTTTTTAATCACAGTTTTTTTTTCAAAAATCGAATAAAGCACTCAAATTTGCATCATATATTACAATTTTTTATTGGAATCGATAAACTGGTCTTTGCCATTTAATTTGTAAAGATAGTTTCATGTAAATGTTGTCCGCGGCTCCGTCTCAAAATGTCCATTTGGAAGGTCCAATTTTTCGTCACTTTTTCGAGCATTCTACGAATAACGCGTGTTATGTTATCCTGTAAGACTGCAATAGTGTTCGGCTTGTCCACATAGACTAACGACTTGACATAACCCCACAAGAAATAATCAAGAGGCGTTAAATTGCAAGATCTTGGTGGCCAACTCATAGCGCCAAATCAAGAGATAAGCTGCTAACCAGATTAATCCCTCAACATATCCATTGTTTCACTAGCAGTGTGGCATGTTGCACCGTCCTGATGAAACCAACTGTCAACCAAGTCCAACTCAGCCAATTGGGGGGATAAAAATCGCGTATCATGGCTCGGTATCGTTCGCCGTTGACGGTAACGTTTCTTCCACGGACGTCTTTGAAGGAAAATGAGGCGATGATGCCACCAGCCCATAAACCACACCAGACTGCCGTTTTTTCAGAATGCATCGGTAATTCATGTATGACATGTGGATGTTTATCACTCCAGATGTGACAGTTTTGCTTGTGTACGTATCCGCTCAACATGAAATGAGCCTCATCGCTGAACACAATTTTTCGATAAAACAGCGGATTTTTATTGAGCTTTTGTAAGGGCCATTCACCAAAAATTTGACGCCGTGGTAGGTCATTCGTCATTCCATGATAAAATGGCAGAGTATATACACTTTTCATTTTGACAGATGACGTTTGGACGCCATTACCAAACAGTGTTGCCAACCTGAAAAACTTAAATCTTTAAAAATCAACCTAAATATATTTACAATTTTGACTTGTATGTTTGAATCTATTTTATTACGTCCTTTTATTTATTATTTTATTATGGGCTTCTTATTATAGTTATTTAGAGTCACGACGCTGATTCTCAAAAAATCTTACGGTAATACTAGAGTTGCTGGAAGACCAACTATCGCATATCATCAGACGTTTAAACGTCTTGAAAAAATAAATGAATTTTCTCACAGTAAAGTAATAATATGGAGCAAATCCAAAAATTTACGTTTTCATCATGACTGCTACAATTAGGAAAAACGAATGAACACTACAGAATTTTCAGTATAAATCTGATTTTTAAAAAAGAAGTCAGAAGAATGTAAAACAGATCTATCTACGAAAGTTTGAGGAAAAGGATATTACATTTTAGAAAAAACAGATAATAAATTTAAAATAAGTGTCATTGAATGAAATCAAATCTGCAATGTACCTTCATAGTGAAAACAAATTTGCTTGGAATCCATGAATAAGACAGGGCTATCTTAATAGAAGCACTGGTAAAACCAATCAGGATATTATCAAATGTAACTTTGTAACTTTAGAATTTAATCTTACTATAAAGTAATGGCGCCTTATGCGTCTAATTCATCTTTCAATTTTGAAAAAGATTGTAATGTTTGAATTGTAAAGGGTGGCGGATAAGTAATTGTAATGAATGCGTTCTTGTGCATCATTTGGTTTTAACTTGTGAACTAATTGCATCTTATATGGGAAAAGATGTAACATATGTAAAATTCTTTGCAAAGACCGCCTAGATCTCTAACTGCTGAGAATGTCGCCTGGTGGAAGTTTCGGGTGTTTTCACTTTTCGGGGGGTCACTTCATTTCGAACTGCACGAGGTCTTCCAGCACGCGGAAGATCGCAGACAGCCCCTTGTTGCCCAGAACGCTGAACCAACCGATAAATTGTTGGAGCGCTAGGAGCATTTCGAACATGAAAGAAATTTCGACATGATCGGAATAATCGAATGCTGACTTGCAAAGTAAAATTGAACAACTTTAGTTCTTTGTTCTGTGCTGAGCCTTTCCATCATAAATTTCCCAAAAAATATTTAGTTAATTCTGTAAAGAGACGGAAAAAAAGACTTAAACAAAAAATGTATTCACTAATCAAATTTTAACGTTGCCTATTTGCCACCCTACACATCAGCCAATACTAATTTTTCCCGGGTGACCTAAAGCAACATAAAGATACTCATAATTTGAAAATTATTTATTCTTCATCGATCGTCAATTTGAACTGACATTTTCGTCTTGATGTAAAGAAAATATTCTCAAGCAATCACCAAGAATTGTTTAAATTTTTCCTTGGAAATTGTTTAAAATAGCAAAAACAGCATTTACTCGCATCTTGGTACTTGGAGTCGTTTCACATCATTACATTTTCATAACAACATTCCTAATGAAATAGCTAAGTCTATTGAAATCGCTAAAGCTCCATAAATTGTTTCTAAGAAACCATTGCAAATGATTTCGGATAAAACATCAGCATTGCCGATTTTCCGTTTTGATTACCCTAAAGGTAATACTCGCATAAGGTAATTTTTTGGCTTTAGATTTCTTTGTAATAAATCTCGTTTCGTATTTCATTTGAATCCCCGCCTAAATGCTTTGGTAATTACATTTTTCCTTGAATCAACATTTCTCATGTAAATTACTGTTGTCGTATTTTTTCCTGATTCTACAATTTAAATTGAAATATACGAGTATTATTACGTTGTGTTATTGAGAAAGGAAATACAGATAATATCGTTAATTGTTTCCAGTGGTTTGCGAGTAGAGCAACAGACTCCAAATAATTGGTTGTTCGTTGTGGCTGGAGATTGGTGAACCAATTAGCATGTAAGGAAAAGATATGAAATAATCTTTGCCGTTGATGATATAACTATACTTTTTGTTTGTTGATGCAAATTTGTTGTTCGTTTTCTTTGCGCTTCTTCTAGATTAAATTACAACCTGTCTTTCGTTGCAAAGTTCAATAATTTTTATAATCTTAGTCTTTTTGGAAGGCAATACTCTAATAATATTTAGTCTTAATTACAGTTCGGTTTGGTGTATCTGATTTTATAAATTTTAACAGTGGAGAAGCTTCAGCCAGATTAGCTGACTTGCATACATCTTTACCCTACGTCGATTTGAGTTGTTACAGGAATGTGATGGGTGTCAGAAGGGACATAGTACAGTGCTTGGTTCTTATTAAAAAAAAAAAATGTATGAAAAATTCGAAGGCTTTGTTAGTGTTTCCAAGTTAGTTTTCGCTTCTAGGACAAAAGCACAGAAATTTAAGAAATGTTCATTTCATATATTTTTTTTTAATTTTTATTTTATCTGGTTATGCCGCGGATTCGCTTTATATCTATCAATGATTATTTCACATGTGATATCTGTCTTTTCAGTTAACTCGAATTTAAAGAAAAAAAGTCATCTGTGACGATTCTTAATAAAAATTAATTTTGTCACTAATTTGCAGACTGAGATTTCGCACAAAGTTGCAGATTATTTCCCGAATCGGCTCAATACTGGGAAAGAAAACAGACTTGTCCATTCAAGAACTGAGCCATCTTTTGAAAACTGAGTATTTTCAGGATCTTTTATAGCCGTTTATTCATGAATTAAAAGGAATATATGAATGTATTAGAGTGACGGGAGAGACACCAAACTATCACAATCAGCAATTGTGCGTAGATCCATAGATGTGAGAACACCACTCTGACATGTAGGCAAGTTACCTTAAAATCAATAAAATAACCACAAGACTTTTGAAACAAAAACCAAATTTTGAATTGTAGTATGTGAGTGTAATTTCTCTAAGTGTATATTCTAGAGAAATCATCATACCCGCTCCCAGAACATTCAAGTATGATATGTGTAACCTCTTTCTCTTTTCTAGAATTACGTTTACGAGAGTAAGTTATGTTTGTTCCTCTCACTCCCATTATATAGACTATTGTTATAGAACATTCTAGAATTAAGTCTATGATAAACAACACTATTCTGTAAATATGTTTGTCTTTGTTGCACCCATTATGTAAATATGTGTTCTCTCTGAATTATTGTAGCATTTTCTAGAATAAGTAATTTTAGTATAAATAGAGCAACTTTGTACGTTTGAAGATATTAATAAAGTTGACGTTGATGTGGAAATACGCTCCACGATACCAAAGAATGGAATAGTCTAATTTAAAAATAATCTCAAATCACAGAAATGTTCTCAACAATTTTTAAATATTAATTTTCCTCGCAGTATACAGAAACTTATATAGTAAATTATGATCTCATGCCTGCAAGTGATCGGTGAATTCACTATTATTCCAACAAAGAACTTAAAACTTCGTATATTTCGAACGTCTTGTGACGTCGCAATAAATTTGGTATGTACACTCCTGCACACCATTAGGAAAATTAAAAGTATTATATTTTCAAAAGAAGAAAAATTAATCCCCGTTAACTACAGGGTGATTTTTTAAGATTTAAGTTTTTCATGTTGGCAGCACTGGGTGGTAAACGTCCAAACGTCATCTGCCAAACAGAAAATTTTACAGTATAGTATACTCTGCCATTTCAACATGGAAAGACTAACAAACGAGCAACGATTGCAAATCGTTCAAATTTATTATCAAAATTCGTGCTCTGTGACAAATGTGCATCGTCTGATACGACCATTTTATAGTCGTCATAATCGACCTGCTGAGTCAAAAATTCGTGCTGTTATCTCCAAATTTCGCACCAAATTTCCTTTGTTGGACATAAAACCATCGACTCGCATGCTTGGAGGTCGTACCGAAGAAAATATTGCAGCCGTAGCGACCAGTGTTAATGACGATCGTGAAATGTCAATTCGTCGCCGTTCTCAGCGATTGGGCATGTGTTAGTCCATCACCAGGAAAATTTTACACGTCGATTTGGGCTTGGAAGCCTATAAGATTCAACTGACGCAAGAATTGAAGCCGAATGACCTACCACAATGTCTAATTTTTGGTGACTGAGCTTTACAAAAACCCCATGAAAATCCGCGATTTTATCAAAAAATTGTGTTCAGCGATGAGGCTCATTTCTTGATGAAGGGATACGTATACAAGTACAACTGTCGCATCTGGAGTGATGAACAGCCACATGCCACACATAAATTACCGATGCATCCCGAAAAAATGACAGTCTGGTGTGGTTTATGGGCTGGTGGCATCATCGGTCCATTTTTTCTTCAAAGACAACCGTGGAAGAAACGTTACCGTCAACGGCGAATGATATCGAGCCATGCCCCAATTGGCTAAGTTGAACTTGATTGGCATGTGGTTTCATCAGGACGATGCAACATGCCACACTGCTCGTGAAACAATGGATATGATGAGGGATAAATTTGATGAGTAGCTTATCTCTCGATTTGGCCCTGTGAGTTGGTCCCCGAGATCTTGCGATTTAGCGCCTCTTGATTATTTCTCGTGGAGTTATGTCAAGTCGTTAGTCTATGTGGACAAGACGAACACTATTGAAGCCTTACAGGATAACATAACACGCGTTATTCGTGGAATACAGGCCAAAATGCTCGAAAAAGTGACGACAAATTTGACATTCCGAGTGGACATTTTAAGACGGAATCGCGGAAATAATATATAAAATTATCTTTAAAAATTAAGATAATTTGTGGTGCTCCATGGTATATTAGGAATGATAACATACACAAGGATTTAAACATTCCTTATATTTCCGAGGAAATAAGAAAATTAAACAGGTCATAAGTTGTCTAAGTTGTCCTCCCACTCAAACCCACTCGCTCAAAACCTTAAACATTTTCCCGGTCATATACTCGTATGGCTACGAAGAAAGGACACGCTAGACTTGGTCCGGTGATAAAAAGTTCGGCTCGCCAAAAATAAGATCCGGCAATGGCAGGATATTTAAGTTTAAGATAGGATTAAGATTTGAATACTTATTGTAAATTTCAAAAGAAAGATCCAATAAAGAAAATGAATGAATAAAAAAAAATTTAAATGGGAAAGACCAATTTATCGATTCCAATAAAAAATTTTAATATGTGATGCAAATTTGAGTGTTTTATTCGATTTAAAAAAAAAACAACGATTAAAAAATCGCCCTTTGCATAGCTTTAACTACTACTACTAGTAATAACAAAGCTAACCTGTGAAGTCAGAATTTCGGAAGGAAATTACCCTGAAGGTATTGACTCAGAAAAAATTGAACAATACTGATGATGGCAGCTTGGTAATTCCAATGACACTTTTTATAGTTTTTTTTATACTTCCATAATTTTGTACCTCTTCTGACAGAATTTCTGCATAGCTAAAGTCATGTCATACAGCTAAGTCGATAATGTTGTAAGCAGTGATAATCCGGTTGGACATTCAAACTTCAATTTTGGTAAATGTGGCGGTATATTGGAGAAATATGCAATTAAGTATTAACACGATATTTGTTTAAAAACTAGCGCACTTTACAACGTCTATAAATGTATCATTTGCAGAAATTTGTGGAATTTCTGAATGAAACAATACTATTTCTATATATTATTTTGATATCTATAAATTTGTATTATTGCACAATTTGTATTTTTTTCCAAATGGGAGTCTAAACTAATGACAGTTTTCGCAGTATATTTATGTCGTCCAAGAAGGTATCACAGACTATATTATGAAGAGAGAGCTGTGCTTCGCCCATTTTGAAGAAAACACTTTTTACCGATCGATCGTCATACAAATTTAACAAAATAATATCATAGCAATATCAATAGCAATATCAGGCTAAGATTGAGGAAGCGGTGTGGCAACTAAAAACTTTCACAACTAAAAACTTTAACGACTGTTGGTCATGAATTGCAAGTTTTGAATTGATAAATTTGCTACCGATATAGAAAGAGGTATGTCCAAACAAAAAGTGGTTGGTGTCATGTTGTTTTTAAAATATTCTTTGTCATATGAATTTAACAATAAGTCACTATCAGTGAGTTTCACGATCCATATTCGTAAATGGAAAGCCTTTCACTAAATAAATAACACTTTAGATGGTAGGTATTTAACAGCTGACAGCCTTGCCAGTCAGGCAGTTTTGAAACCACTAGATGGAATACCATATATACAAACATAAACGTTAAACAAAGAATTTAAAAGATGATAATACATCCCGATGTCAAAATAAATCTCTTTCATTTTCGTGGTTAGGAATGCACATTCAATTTTCAGTATTCTACAAAATTTTACAGAAATCCATTTAACGTGAAACCATAAATCAGATAATCAGATTAAAGTTGTTCTTATGAAAGTATTTTTTGCTCATGGCCAGTCCACTTTTTCCTAACGTCATATGTTTTATGTGCCAGCTAAAAAGGTTGAACGTTTGCCACAGCTAATTAAGAACATAAACTGTCTACTTTATCTATATTTACTAATCCATTCATCTTTCTGCAAGCAAATAAAAATTTCATACTTTTCATACTTATGAATTTATGACCTTTTCGGATTTATCTTCTCTTACAAATCTACATTTTAATCATTATCCGCCACAAAACTCATAGGGAATATGCGAGAAAAACATACCTGAAGTTTCGACACCACCCTGAGAAGTGGATTGTTTACAATAAAATTTTCAAAGTTTATTTGAAATCCTTAGGAAACCCCCGTGCAAACGTGTGGATGATTGTGTGTGTTCACGTAAGGATAAAAAATAAATAAATCTTGTACTCCAAATAAAATATAAAACTCTACAGGTAGCCCGGGGGGTATTCTTTGCACTTAAACTTTAAGAAGAAATACGAGTTCATGTACACCCAGAATCCTCTTAAGGAAAAAGGTTAAAATAAATAAATTTTTCAAACCATCATCTTCAGGGTTAGGGGTAATAAAAAAGTTTTTTGTTTGAATCAAGAATACCTTGAGTAAACTTTCATCTTCATGGTAGATGGCAGCCATGCTGGTAGACGGATAGGGGATTGTTTTACTACGTAACAAATAACACGATTAGTGGAGTATGAAACAACATTTAAATATTTACGTATTAATAAATCACGGCAAGGTAACAAAGTAAACACAATAAAGATTTTGCCAAACGGAGGGAAACAACGCAAACCAATCATATGTCGAGGAATAACATGAGCCACTAGAGGGATAACAGAATACAACAATTTTCTGAAATAAAAAGTGACATTTTGTTAAATATACATAAAAGATTACAAAAACTCTAAGCCATATAGCTTACAGATTGGTTGTTACACAAACCAAATAAATTTTTCTCACATAGTTTAAAATGAATAGTTATAAATACACAAATACACCGGTAGAAACGCCCAGTTAGTTTCACGTAAAATCTTATTAATTGATAAATTATTCACATATGTTCAGTTAGGTATTAACAAGGCATTCATTCAGGCCCTAACGAAAGCAAGCTTAAAATGATTAATAATATTTTGTAATATTCGGATATACCAGTACTTTCATACCTCAATCTAGGAGTATGAAGATATGGTATCAAAATTTAACACTCAGAAATGAGGATTTAAAGTATCAAGTGTGATTTGACTAAATGAAGCTAATGACTTTTAAGTCGATTCAGTGATGTTCTTCTATCTGGCTGAGCGACTGGCTAGCAGGCACAATAGCTATTACGAATTTTTATGGAACTCCTTTGTGCAGTTTAATATTTTGCCACTTCGTGTTAAGATATTACGACTTTGCTCTAGCCTTCTAAGACCTCCCATGCAAATCGAACAGTTTCTTCAATACCAAATGTTTATTCTGAAACACCTCATTTATGGACGACCTGAGTATTTGTCAACTATATTATAGATCAAATTAATTTTAAAAAGACCTATCGGTTTGACATGCCTCTTCTGGTATGTCCCATACAAATGAATGATTTAACCCAAATATTTGTGGGTCCCATATCTTCTACCTATACATATGTAGTAGTTGTAATAAACCAAATTTTGGTATACGTTAAGGATATGCCAAGGTAGTGTCTAGGAATGAAAATGGAACGCATTGACAAGCCCATTCTGGCACTTCCCATACAAACTGGCTGTCTTCTCGAAACTCCATTTTATCCCTGTAGCTTCTAACACGAAAACTGTAATGACCTGGTACCTCCCATACAAATAACAGATTTAACTTATGTACGTGATGTGTTCAAAAAATATGGTGAATTTTCAAATTTTGCGGGCTACATACACTCGACTTTCGATTATTATTATTTTTTTTTATGTTGGTACACTCGTCTCGAAGATGTGTTGGCGATTTTTTCCATATAGCATGTTTAGTTTGTTTGTGAGAGGCATAAGTAAGACAAGTCTTTTGCGTGTTCGGCGATTTTCTGCTATCGAAAAAAATGGATCAAAGATGTTGCATCAAATTTTGTTTAAAAATTGTAATTAAGCGCTCAAAAACACTTGAAATGTGACATACGGTGAGAGTACTCTGAGTCAAAAACATGTTTACAAGTGGTAGCAGCTTTTCACAGAAGGTCGAGAAGATGTGAATGACGGCGCTAGCTATGGATGTCCCAGCACATACAACCGATGAAAATGTTCAGAAAGTGAAGAAAATTGTTAAAATTGCAATCTTTTCGGCAATTTTGGGGATGAAGCGTGTAGCAGCGAAGTTCGTTCCAAATTGCTGAATTTTGAATTTTATGACATCGAAACCAAAGCCCAATCGTCTCAATGAAAGAGTTCAGGAGAGCCAAGACCAAAAAAGCACGCCAAGTTTGATCAAATGTCAAGGTTTTGCTCAGCACTTCCTTCGATTACCATTAGAAATTCTCCTTGCATTAGGAATTCTTACCACAAGGTCGTACGGTAAATAAGAAGTATTACCTTGAAGTTATGCGCCGTTTGCGTGAAGCAATACGAAAAAAATGTGGAAAAAAATGTATTACTTTTGCATCAGGATAATGCACCTGCTCACTATTCTTTGCCTGTAAGAGTTTATTTGGCCAAAAATAGCCACCGTATTCAGCAGATTTGGCCATTCTGCGACTTTTTTCTCTTCCCAAGATTGAAGAGACCCATGAAACGACGGCGTTTTGCACGATTGAGGAGATAAAACCCGAATCGCCGAACAAACAAAAACCTAGTCCTATTTATGCCTCTCACAAACAAACTAAATACGTTATGTGGATAAAATCATCAACAACGAAAGTCGAGTATACGTAGCCCGCGAAATTTGAGAATTCACTTTTGTTTTTAAACAAGCCTCGTATTCTTAGGTTTATATCTTTTGCTCATTTACGTAGAGCTCATATATATTTAATACACGTTGAGTGTTGGATTACATTATGGCTGAAAATGAAAGTAAACGGCATTATCATTCCACTTCTGGTAAATCAAATATAAATTAAACGATTTCCGAAATTAAATTTTTATCCCTATAACACCTAATTTGTCGATAAGACCAACATGATGCTCTTGCGGGATAGATTGTCTCGCAAACCAGTAGTTCGCTTGACCGACGGATCTATGCTCAGCTGTGTCACAGCTATGAAGTAGTGGGGCGTTGCCATGGGAGGGCGAATGGACTATTTGTCTCATTCCGATAGGTTGCGAAGAAAGCTGGCCAGCGTTATTAGCCAGCTTAGACGTGTGCTTGGGATTGACTGGGGGCTTAGCAAACGAGTTGTATGTATTGGCTATCAGGGACTGTTTGCTGCCATGACATCTAATCCGGTTCCTGCGTGGATCAAGTCGGTGAAATCTGAATTCAGGTATAGTAAGACCTTCTCTTTTCGGGGAGTGGTGTCATTGGCTTGTTTGCCAGTATGTCATACGGTATCACAGAGGCCGCTCAGGTACTGATGGGTGCGGTCCCGCTGGGTCCCTTTGGAATTCGTCATACGACGGAGTACAAGGCCAGTAAATGGTATACAATGGCGTCAGTGGATTGGTCCATTAAGGGGCCGACCTTAGGAGACTCTTGGATGAATGTAACTTGTTGAAGTCGCAAACACGTTAGGAAGAGAGTCATAACGGACGTGCTGCATTTAGGTTTTCGCAAGATGTTAGGTCCATTGGGAGAAACCCTGATTTTGGTTTTAATCTTCGTCTTGGATTCTTACTGGCGGGACATGACAGAACAATACATTTCTACATAATAGAAGTCTGCCGGCAGTTTCGAGGCGGTCTGATCTGAGAGTTAAGTGGCTGTAAGACTGTTAGAATCGGGCTGATCCCACAATCTTGTTAAGCAGCAGCTGCTGCTAGTCGCAGACGCATCAGACCTTGAACCACAAGGGGTTGAAACTAGAAGTAGGTCGACTATAAGGTCAGAGGTTTTTCTGATACCGAGGGTGACGGGAATTCAAATGGACATGGCCTAGAGTTCGCGCCTTGTTCATCTTTGTCTTATAGATCTCTCGGTTGGTACGGGCGCATGGAAATTCCACGTCTATATGACATAGTTACTCGCCAAACGGAAGGGGTTTGGAGTTTTTTCCCATCTCCCACCAGTGTGGATACTGTATCCCATATACTGTATATAGTATCGATCATTTCATCTATCTGGAATCTCCGCCTCTACAGGTTTATAAAAATTTCCAGTCTGTACTCTTTTTGCTGCAGCGTGATCAATCTCGCGAAGTGTGATGTATACGTCACAATTTGGTAGCAGCTTAGCTCTCACCAGATAGCGTGGGGATTAGAATACCCCGAGACAGAGTTTCCGCCCGATTATTTGGTGTTAGACCCCTTGTGAACTGTTGGTTGAAACCGAAATCACTTGCATAGTTTTTTTGCCCGTCAATATAGACTATGTTCCATACTAGCATAATCATTTTAGTAGCATGCTCCCACATTGTCGGGCCCTATTCCAAGATAGTTCAAGTTAACTTGGCTATTCCAGTTTAGCGCTGGCAATCGTATTGTAATATGTCCAGTGTGCTTAGCACACCACAAGTAAGGCTTTCTCGCATAAAATCCTAAATTTTTGTCAATTGTATTTCGTTTCTACATTTGGCAAAAACAACCAATTAATCATGTTCTTTTTAACACCTCTTACACAGATGACCTATTTAACCCATAGATTCATGGTTTCATATTGTTTATTCCCAGAACGCAAGTTTGCAAATTTTTTAGATATAAATCCTAAAGTTATCATCTCCACTGCAATTGAGACCTTTACATGTAAAGTCCTCAATTGTTATGAGAAAGAGTGCTTTGAAGTAAGCTTTAGGTCGACTGATCTATTAGAGAATTTGTTTGATTTGCTGAAGTCAGTTCTGATTCTCCTTTCTTACGCGTAAGACGTCTCTGGCTGAACACATAATCCTGTATTTATTGCAAAGTATAATCTCTAATAAATTCTTGAAACGAATGCTAATAATTCTCTTGAGGTAAATATATGACAGAGTGAACCAGTTTCAGCCGAACCATACACATATCTTTAGAATAATTAAACTGAATTTGCTAAATTTGGCACATTTGATAAACTTGGTTCCAGCAACACGGACAATCCGTTACCTCCAATACTAGTTGTCGGACTTAGCGAAAATTATTTGCCCCGTGTAAACTCTAATACGTAGCCTACAGTAACTTAGATTTCTATCAACAGTATTCAATCTAATGCTTGGTAAAGTGCGAAAAAAATCGATACGATACTCCGCCGTTTACGGTACCTCTCATACAAATTATCCCGTTTAACCTACATATATGCTTCTGGCTTCACATTGTTCATCCAGTTGTTCTAGTTCAGTAGTTCATAGCATTTGTTGAGAAGAATCTACTGATTTACCACTCACCTTCTAGCACCCCTTCAATATTTACTCTAGCGTAAAAGGACCTTGGGTGCAGGTACATATACTCGTAAGTCAGTTCACCTGATATTTATTTAGTGGTGATATTTGTATATATTGAAACATTGATATTTTCACAAAATTTAAATAGATTTGTGAAAAAACTTAGTCTATACACTCCCAGGTAGATAGTTTTATTTACTTCTTTTTAGAATTATAAAGAGTGACTAATGAATACTGCCACCGAAATGCCACTTAAAAACTTTGAAAGAGAATCCCTTTCCAGACGTACGCCGAAAAAGAGCATCTTTCATCGCTGTACGATTCCAACAAGATGGTGCAACGTGTCATATAATCAGGACTGTTGTTCAATTTTTGCAGGAAAATAGCACAATAAGCGGATTTCAAGGAACTTCCACACAAACTCCGAGAAATTTGGATAATTTCAAATAATTCATTTTAACTTTAATTTAAGCAATTCCTGTCGCAATCTTCCGAGCAGTAGCAAATACCAAATCCTCAAATGCGTCCCTTAAAAAGACTTAAGAAAGATGTATTATTTTTGAAATGAACAAAATAATCAGTACAGAAATTTCATTAGGGTGAATTGACAAAAGTGTGCGGAGTGGGAGTGTTAGGAAAGGAATGACAAACCGGCTTCTTAAAAAAATCAAATTAATGAACAATCAAAAAACTAAACCATAACTCATCGGAATGTTCCTCTTAGACATTATGGGTGCATTGTTGATTTTTGCTAAATCAGTCAATTTCTGTGGGTGGTACCTTAGGGGCGTGGCAAAGCGGAACTGAGTTTTCTTAACGACAATGTGCAACTGAATGAATGGCATTAACATACCAGAAGGGGTGTGGTTAAAAGACGCCTCTTTTCAAATTTCACCGACCATTACAAGGGAATGCTTTGGACAACAATTTTAGTTACTGCGTTAAATCTGTTAGGAGTTATAGCGAAAAATTATATTTAGATAAATCTGTTAATATTGTATGTATGAGTATGAGAAGAGGTGGGAAGATATTGCCTATTTACATTCCCCTGCTTCTTCTTCTTCTTAGGTGGCGACTGTAGTGAGCTGCTTAGAAAATATGCAGAGGGATCTGGTTACTCCCAAGTGAATAACAATCAGAGAGTCCAAATTAGAAATGCCCGAAAACAGTACCAAAAATAAAACTACAATTTTGTTGAGCATTACCAAGCAATACAATAGATAAAAATGCTATTTCCGTGGAAAACGGGTTGGGAGTTCTTCTTAGGTGGCGACTGGAATAGACATACATACTTATCTATTATAGGCCGCCCGTATAAAATAATTCCAAACGCTTCGATCTTCTATGCTTCTTCTCCAATTCATCACACCAAGTTTCTATAGTAATTCAAAAGCCGCCTGGTCCTTCCAACGGAGTTTTGGTTGCCTTCTTCTGCACCGTCCATCAAGTTCGTTGTCAAAAATTTTCCGTGCCGGAGCATTCGGATCCATCCCCACGACATGACCTAGCCAATGCAATCGCTGTATATTAATACGTTTTACCACGTCGATGTCGACATATAGCTCATACAGTCCATTGTTCATGCGACGCTGATACTCTCCGTTATCGATGATGGGGAAAATTCAAAGTGGGCCCTCTGATTGTTATTCATTTGGGAGTAACCAGATACCTCTGCAGAACTTCCCAAGCGGCTCACGAATTCTGAACTTCGATCAAGTATTCTCTGGTAACGCTATTAGACATCCGTTTGATGGTAGCTGAAGTGAGAAGGCGACTAGTTGAGAAACGATGCGTCTTAGGCCAGTAGGTAACTTCTGTTACTGAAACTCAACTCACCAGCCTAGTGGTCATTGGCAGCCTCAACAATAGGATCGGATGCAGTGACCTGATAACCCGCTCATCTTTATTTTGAATTATCATGAAAATACCAAAAAAATTACAAAAGGGGAGAGTGCAGCACAATAATCACAGGTTGAAGACTAAAAACCAAATTTGGCAAAGAAAAAGTTGGAAACAATTGGTCCAGCAATATTCAATAGCTTCTGTATCCTGTTTACAGTAAGAACTGTCAATCTCTTTACAATAGCTATCAACCGTAGACCCCACCTCTTCTTTCAGCATCGAACCATTTTTTTAAGTTTGGAAATAACAAATAGTCCGAGGGAGCTAAATCTGGCGAATACCGACAATTCAAACTTTAATTCATTAATTTTAGCCATCGTAATGTGATGGATGTGTGAACTGGAACATTGTTTTGATGAAACAATACTTACATAATTTCATGGTCTAAACGCTGCAATAAATAAGCACTGGCATACCCGCCATTGCTGGTTTTTCCTTTCTGAAGATAATCAACAAAAATAATGTCACGCGCATTTCAAAAAACGTCTGCAATGACCTAGCCAGCAGATGGAAACTTCTACGCCTTTTTTTGGACACGATTCTCCCATTTGATTGTTCCTTTGTCACAGGTGTGAAGTTGTGGACCCATATCACATTCATGGTTCCATACCGACGCAAAAAAATTCCGCTTTGTTGCGGTAAAACCTCGCCAAACACTCTACTGAAACATCTTCACGACGCTGTTTTTGCTCTATTGAAAACAAGCGCGGCGCCCATCTTGCGCACAGCTTTTAGAGCCCCCGCCCGCTTATAAATTAAAAATTAAATTTCGGAAAATCGGTCAACATATGAAGGAGATACCAAGTTTTATGGTGATATATACAGGGTGGACCATAAGGGTGTTGGCGGTTTAAATATTCAATTAAAAAAAAACTACGAAACATAAAAAAAATATATTTGTATTTTTAAAAAGTAGAAGCATGGGAATTTTTATGACTTAAAAATAATGTTGTCCAAATGGCTTCCCTCGACTGCTTGACACTCTTGGAACTGAAGTCGCAAATTTTGGAAAACCCGTTGAAAAGTTTTTCTCGGTATTTTGTTACTTTCCTGAATAATGTTCCTCTTCAACTGCTCTAAATTGGTCGGATTATTCTCGTAGACTACCGGTTTGAGGAAGCCCCATAGAAAATAATCGCATGGAGAGAGATTCTTGCAAAGCTGGCACCAAAATGTCTGCTAGCATGTTGCAATAATTGTTCGCTCTAACCGTCATCGAATGCCCTCTTTCGTCCTCAAAAAATTATGGTCCAATAATACCGGTTGACGTTATCCCAGCCCACACGACAAGCTTAGGGCTGTGAAGTGGACGTTCATGCAAGCGTCGGGGATTAGTCTCGGACCAGAACCGACAATTTTACTTGTTCACATGGCCATTAAGGTGAAAATTGGCCTCATCACTAAAAATCACGTTGTTGAAATTGTTGAACCGCTCTAGCATCAAATTGACAGAGTTAAGTCGGTTATTGGCATCATCGGGTTTTAATTCTTGGACTATCTGAATCTTATAAGCCTTCAAATGCAAATCACGTTTCAAAATTCGTCGTAAAGTTGTTCTTTTGACATCCAAAGACTGACTTCTCTTACGTGTTGACTGTTGCGGATTTCGCTGAACTGAAACACGAACACGCTCCACAATGTCGGCTGATCTTGCAGAAGCTGGGCGACCACGAACCGTAATTGGTACTGTTGAGCCGGTTGTTTCGAACATTCTGATCCATTTTCGTATCACATTGGCGCTTGGAACTTCACTTAAATCGTGTAAACCGTGTTCATGCCGATACAAACGTCGTGCCGTAATCACTGATTTATTGTTTTCGTAATACGCTCGGACACAAAATGTACGCTGCACTCCCGTGTACGGCTCCATGGCGACTAAATTTCTAGGAAGCGGCGCAGCGAACAACATATCCCCCCGCCACCCCGCGGCGCGCGTTACCGGGAAATTGAATATTTAAGCCGCCAACACCCTTATGGTCCACCCTGTATAATTATACCAGATAGCCAGACAGCCTGATATTGCACAATCCGCTTGGAAAGTCATAAAACACATTTGGTCAAAAGATACTTTGTACTTTAAATGTTTCCTTTTCGTATCAAAATTCAGAGCTTTCGCTTAAGGTATAAAAATAATTATATCGTCTAGTAGTAAAAACTACCCTACAAAATGTGTATCCTTTAATTTTTTCATTTGTTATATATATTTAAATCTCAACAGGATCCCTGAAATTAACATACATTACTTACGCATTTATATATATTTTGGATAACTTTAATTTTCAAACCAATGAGCTTATCTCAATTTTTCCCTCCAATGCATTGAGAGTGAGCGGAAGAATTTATTATCTTTAATGAAGTGTGCAATGTGTGTAAATTTGTTTACCTAAGAAACAGTTTCTGTTGTCCCATTTTTGTTCGAGCATCTATATCACAAAATATAGGGCGAGAATATAAATACACTAACCGTCGTGACAAAAGGACTGCGATGAAATTGTTTTTTAAGCATTTATTTAAAAATACCCTTTAGTTTTAAGTGGAGTGTTCTTTTCGAAAATATGACAAAACCAAGCGGTAAATGCTGCTTTTAGGCACCTTGAGGATAGAACGGTCTTTTTTCTTTCGCTCCTCTCTGTTTCCTTTCTTATTTTATTCTTATATTGTTGCACAAAAGCCAGAAAATAAACTCAACAATAGTTGTTACGAATACATGAAGAAGATGCACGCCAACCGAAACGGAAGTTGTCTCAAGGCGTAAAATGGAGAATCCGCTCTTTCCTCGGGAAAAGGCCTTTTATTCCGCGAAGACGTTGTTCTTTACAAATATGAAAGTAGGAAACAGATGTTAAACCCGACTGCTTAAACGAAAGCTCCACTCATAGCAATATGAGGAATGTAAGAAAAACACAAGTGGTTAAAAAACAAAAACAATCAGCTTCAAGAAGTGAAACCCTTAGATGGTAGAAAACAATCTCATATTACATGGATAGCGTCATGTTTTAAAATATCTTCAGAATATTTGAAAGGCATGTCAGATGTGAATTAAATATATCGCAACCTTTAAAAGGCAGAAATCTAGGCATTGATTTAGTGCCTTGTAATATTTCTTGAATGCTATTAAAATTTATTTCGTTGTTATATTCCAATTATAACATTTTGAAAAAGAGTTTCTACATAGCTTAAGATTTGCCGATTACGAATCAAATGGTATCTCTAACTAGAGTAACTAGAGTAGATATGCGCGCGAATATGACCCTTCGGCGGTTTTATAATTCCGATTTAATAATTCCGCTTCATGTTAAACAAAAACTAATACATGGTTTAATATGTCGCATATAAATTATTGTATTGAAATATATGCCGATACAGTTAAAAGCAATGTAACGAAAATCCAGTTGTCCTTCAATCGTGCTGTATGCTATCTGTTCTGTCTTTGTCGAATTGTGCACGTGTCTCCGTCTGTGATACAATTATACGCACTAATCAATTGATTATTCATAAAACAAAATATTATATGAGCAGATCTTTTCAAGTAAGAGTAGCCTGGCAGTTTAACAAACTTCCAAACACATTAAAAAATTTTTTTCTTTCCAAAACACTTACAAAAAGAGACTTCTAGCGTATTTCAATGATATTCCTCATCTTTAATTATCCGCTGAAGCCCTTTTTTAATTTGATACTGCCGTCAGATAGTTTGCAGTCCATCTTTTTTTTCATTCTGAACGGTGAAATGATTATCGCTAAGCTTATTATTTTTTTTCTAATAAGTGAAGTAGGTCGTCATATTGTAAATCATATTTTTAAGATAAACAAATTTTTTTATAACATTAGTATTGTAAAGTTGTATAATGCATTTATTATTGAATTATGGAAAAGATACGTTGCAATATTGTAATTTAATCAAATCGGCCTTAAGGCTCAAAATTACAATACTGAATAAATAACTTAAATTAAAATTAAATTAAAAAAAAACGAAGGCTTTCTTATACTCATATGTGTCTTCACCTAATGTCCATTGCAATAGCGTTAAAGTGTGAAGGATGCCAGAAGTTACAAAAATAATAGAAATAAAAACACAATAAAATAAGTAAAATTATAAGTTTATGAAGTAATCGGATCACTGTTTTGCAATCCATTTCCATTTACTAAATGCTTGATGCTGACTAAATTAAGCCGAATTTAGTATTTGTTACATTATTACTGAGCTCATCTGAAATAATTGATCAAACTCCTAAGGAACAGTATTAATCTTACATAATATCTACACTAACCTAATAAAACTATTCTAACATCTGTATATATAGGGTGATTTTTTAAGATTGAAGTTTTTCAGGTTGGCAGCACTGGTTGGTAATGACGTCCAAACGTCATCTGTCAAAGTGAAAAGTGTACAGTATACTCTGCCAAATAATCATGAAAAGTCTAAGTAACGAGCAACGATTGCAAATCGTTGAAATTTATTATCAAAATTCGTGCTCTGTGCATCGTTTGATATGACCATTTTATGGTCGTCATAATCGACCTGCTGAATCACAATTCGTGATGTTATCTCCAAACTTCGCACCAAGTTTACTTTGTTGGACATAAAACCATCGACTTGCAAGCGTAGAGTGCGTAGAAGAAAATATAGCAGTCGTAGCGACCAGTGTTAATTACGATCGTGAAATGTCAATTCGTCGCCGTTGTCAGCTACTGGGCATGTGTTACTCAACCACAAGGATTTTTTTTGCCCCAACTGACTGAGTTAAACTTGATTGACATGTGGTTTCATCAGGACGATGCAACATGCCACACTGCTCGTGAAGCAATGGATATGTTGAGGGATGAATTTGATGAGAAGCTTGTCTCCCGATTTGGCCCTGTGAGTTGGCCTCCGAGATCTTCCGATTTAACGCCTCTTAATTATTTCTTGTGGGGTTATGTCAAGTCGTTAGTCTATGTGAACAAGGCAAACATCCTTCAAGGCTTACAGGATAACATAACACGCGATATTCGTGGAATACAGGCCGAAATGCTCGAAAAAGTGACGAAAAATTAGACCTTCCGAATGGACATTTTTTCTTTAAAAATTAAATGGCAAAGACCAATTTATCGATTCCAATAAAAAATTTTAATATGTGATGCAAATTTCATTGTTTTTTTTTCGATTTTTAAAAAACTACGATTAAAAAATCACGCTCTACGTACTAACCAACATCTGCATCTGTTGCATCTAATCTAATTTCCCTCATTGTACATTAAACTATATTATCTTAACTCCCAGCATCTCAACCCCTGATACATTCACCTCACAACATCAGCCTATGATAATTACTGTTGTTGTGTTGTTGTTGTTTTGTTTGAAGCAAACAAAAGGATTAAGCTAATCTGTTTATTGCCTTTGCACTGCATTGGTGAAGTCAATGCATGCTTGCGTCGCTGCTCATGCAGTTGCTGTTTTGAAGCTAGCTTTGCGTACGCATAAGAAGATAAACATCACTCAAACCAGCAACATTTATAGCTTAGTGAAATTTTAGTAAGCGCAAATCTTACCTTCTTTTTTAGTAAGTATTTTTAATAATATTATTGTAATCTCTAAATAATAAAGTTTCTGTTCTTATTAATAATATACAGGATGATTCGGAAATTTGGTTCGGTTTTTAAAAGAAATTTATTTACAAATGTATATACGAGGTGCGATAAATAACAACGGTTTTTTTCAAATTTCGTGAAAGACGTATATTCGATTTTCGCATTTTTTTTTCTATTATGTTGGTACACATGTCTGTTATATATGTTGACATATCAGACATTTTGGATTGTCAGTTTGTTTTTGACAGATAAAAAGCTTAGTCGCGTTTTGGTGTGCCCTTCGACTTTTTATTATTCGAAAAAATGGATCAAAGAAACTGTATTAAGTTTTGTGTAAAAAATGAAATCAAATGTGCAAGGACATTTGAAATGTTGACTGTGGCGTTCGGCGAGTCTACTATGAGCAAAACACAAGTTTAATTGTGGTATAACCGGTTTATGAAAGACCGAGAAGATGTCAATGACTATGCTCGTCCTGGTCGCCCGAGCACGTCAAGTTCGGTCAAATGTGAAGGTTTTGCTCACTGTTTTCTTCGATTGTAATGGCGTGGTGCATCATAAATTCTTGCCACGAGGTCGTACGGTCAATAAGGAATACTATCTTGAAGTTATGCGCCGTTTGCGCGAAGCAATTCGTCAGAAACGCACAGAATGGTGGAAAAACCAATCATGGATACGCACCAGCTCACACATCGATGCTTGTGCGTAAGTTTTTGGCCAAAAACAAAACCACAATCATGCCTCAACCACAGTATTCACCGGATTTGGCCCCCGCTGCCTTTTTCCTCTTCCCAAAACTGAAGACACCGATGAAAGGAAAGCGTTTTGCTACGATTGAGGAGATAAAAGAAAAATCGAAACAGGATCTGTTGACAATACCAAAAAGCGCGTTTTTGTAGTTTCGATGATTAGAAGAAACGCTGGCACAAGTGTATTATATCTGATTGGGACTACTTTAAAGGAAATAGAATAGAAATTGATGAATAAAAAATACTTTTTGAAAAAAAATTTAAAATAACGGTTATTTTTTGATCACATCTCTACAAGAAGACAATTATTTTAATCCATTATATAATGTCCCAGTTTTTCAATAACTTCCTCCCACCTCTCTGGGAGCTTTTTAATTCCTCTCACATAAAACTCGTTCAATTCAATTTTTCACTTTCTCGTCCTTATGGAAATGCAAATCCTACAAGTGGTTGCTCAGGCTGCGAAATAGGTGATAGTCGGACAGGGGGAGGTCTGGGGAGTACGGTGTGTAAGGTAAAATTCCCACCCAAGCTCTGATAGTTTCTGACGGAGCCACAAGACAGTGTGAGGCCTCGGAGAGAGACTGAGCTACCACACATCGAGGTTCCTCACAAATTCGACCCCTTTTATGACTCCATGAACGGTTGAGATTGATTCTCTTTTTTGATTATTTCACCTACTTCCCTAATTGTTGCATAACTATAATTAAATCTCTCATCTCCTCGGAAACAATTTCTTTCGGTCGTCCTGATCTATGAAAAACTGAATTATGGAAAATAAGTCAAACTGTATGAGATGTGCCGGAAGAAAATTGTCGATAAGGCTCGTCCTCTACAATCTGATAAAATATTGGGATATGCCAAGTTTTAAGAAGCTTTACAAAGATTTATGGAGTCTACCAGTCAGCCAACCAAGCAGACAGACCAATGGACAGGTTCATATTCAACTAAATTCAGACTAAGCTCGCACGCATCATGCCTTTGATAACTTTCGTTCTGGGAATGAAATTGGGCTGCATTTCTACTCCCTATTCATGTACTTCGCTCACAAATAGACCGATTTATTTAAATCTAATTTTTCGTTATAAACTCTAATCCGTAGGCTGCAATTCCTTAAACCTTTGTCAAGTGTATTGTATTAGAATGCTTGGTAAAGTTTAAAAGACTATATCGGAAAGCCACACAAATTGCCTAACTTGTTAAATCCTTATATTCCTAAATTCGAATCTGTCATTCAATCGCACTAAACTCAACAAAATTTGTCAAGCACCAGGCTTTTAGTACCATCAGACGGACTGTCATATGGAAAGTATGGAAACAGAAGCATCAGTCAATCACTTCACACCACCACTGAGGTAGGGCAAGGATGCCATCTATCACCTCAACTATTCGCCATCCTGCTGAATGGTATCATGAGCAAAGTCTTTTCAGATTGAAGAGGAATTACATGGAGTCTCTCAGGCCAACTCCAGTATTTGGATATTTGTCTACTCTCGCACAAAATCTCCAACATTCAAACAAAATTAGAAGGCCTAGAAAGTCCGCGCCATGAGAATCAACAACAGGCTCAATAAAGTGAAAGTAGCATTCGGACGACTACAATCAATATAAAGAAGCTCACAAATATCCAGACGAACCAAGCTTAGAATATTCAATGGATGTGTAAAGTCAACTCTGTTGTACGAAAGTGAAATCTGTCCAGTATCATTAACAATTGCCTTAGAAGAATCATATGCAGGATATTCTGGCCTAACAATATCAGCAATGCGAACCTCAGGAACCTAACTAAACAGGAACCTATATTGACAGAAATAAAACGTAAAGAAAGAAGTCGGATTGCATCACAAGGATAGCGCAAGAGTGCAATCCTCAAGACTCAAGAAGTCGTGATCGACCAAATAACAACTGGAGTCGTACGATACTCCAAGAATTAGGGCAGTACAGCATTACATGGGAAGATACGAAAGCAACAGCAGCAAATCGAGTAAGAAGGAGCTGCTTTGTGAAAGCTATATAACAAGAGGTAATATAATGAAAAAAAAAAAATTACTAACTGATAAGTCTACAAATTTTAAGGTATGTATCATTCGATACGGCAATGACCCAACACCCAAAAGAAAGTGCCTAAAGGACCAAATATCTTTTGACCAAAAGTATTTCAGGACTTTTTAAGTCCATTGGACGATATTCAGCTGTTCAGCTGACTGAATGTGTGGCTCGTAAACACAATAACTATATTAAATCTTTATTGAAACTTCTTACAATTTGACATAGCCGAAAATAGTCGGATATTTACTGTAAATTCCAAAAACATCGGCTGGACAACCACGCTCTCTCCGGCACCCCCACACAAATTGCCTAATTTAATCCATATATTCCTGGATTCGTACCTCTCAGTCAATTGCTTCAAATTCAATATAATTTAACATATATGTGGCATTTAGTACTTCAAATGACATGCACATTAAGATACCAAACACACGAATTGACTGATTTGGTAAAAATTAGTGGTCCCTCTATAACGTACAATTTAGCTTCTTTTATTGTACTTCAATTCAGGGTAATTATTGGTATGAACTTAGCAGTCAATCACGCTGTTATACACTTTTGCATCAACTTGAAAGGACATTGGATGAAGTTATATAATGTAGCAGTATAGATGATAGCCAATACTTTATTTAGAGTGTACCTATTCTAAAGGACACTGACTGTATAGTTCCCCTATTATCCCTTATGTACTTACCTTTCCTTATTTATGTGTATTCTAATTATGTTGTACGTATATAATTCTAATATATTTGGTTTACTCCTAGCCATAAGTTTTAATGTAATGTGAACATATATTTATCCCTTTCTATCAAATCAAACTATGTTAAATTATGTACACAACTGACGAAATGAGATCAAGAGATTATTCAATAAACAGAATTTGAAGAGAAAAGACTTGTCGCGAAGTTTTATTGCCTACTACAATAACTAATTCAGTTGATTTGACAGAAATTTTTGTACTGGCTGTTCACTTATAGTATTGATTAACTTTGGAAAGGATCGACTGAATAAACGGACTTCTTTTGGCGCCTGCCATAAAAGTCCATATATTTTTTACATATATATCTTTGAAGCAACTTTGCAGTATTCAATCAAATTTCGCACACGTTTTCTGTTTTACAAATATAACTCTCAAAATTAAAATGGAACGTATTGCCACAGCTCTTCTGGTAGCTCCCATAGAAATGAGCAGTAATACCAAAATATTCTTGGGTACAATCCTTTTTACTTTGTTGCACCATATTTACTTAAACCTGATAAACAATAAGAGTTTGCTAGAATAGAGTAGAGAACGAAAATGGGTTTCTTATCATACCCTTGTTGGTGCCTACCATACAAATTGGTAGATTCCCGAAAATCAAACATTCCTCTGTTGTTCCTAATCATATAAATCTACTTTATAATTAACAATAAGATCTAATTCGAGAAAACATATTGCCAATGCCAACTATACAATATCAATATCACCTTTTTTTCACTACTTCTGAAGTAATATAATAAGAATTATTGAAATATTGAATTAAAAAACACTTTCACACATTTAAAGCATGTGTACCAATCATCATAAAACATATCTTAAAAAATGAATAAAATTGATAACTTCATTCATCATCAATCAGAACATCAACTCATAAATGTTACCTAAAAAAATCAACAAACAAATCATTTTTTATTTCGCTTTGAATCTCTTATGATTTTTGTATTGTCGCAAGAGGTGTTTTTCTTCTAGAACCTGTCACAGAGCTGGCGTTAAATTGGTTGCCTTTCCCCTTTCCAGTCTATGATTACGATTTTCCCACGTTTTTTTTTTTTTTTTTTCTTTTGCCTCACCGTTTTCGTACAAATTGCTCACCAACAGCTCCTTGAATTTCACGTCATTATTTTTGTGTCTTTATTTGTTTAACTGAATTTGTGCTATGAAATAGTATACTTTTGAATACATTAAATAACACTCTGATTTAAGGACTTGCCAAATTGGGTAAATCATAAAATTTTGTATACAAAAAAAATACAAGACTATGTATTGTGGAGGGTTATCCATTTAGTGGTTTCAAAACCGCCGGTCTGGCAAGGCTGTCAGCTGTTAAATATCTAGCATATGAAGTGTTACTTATTTACTGAAAGGTTTGCCATTAACGAATACGGATTGTTCAACAGCCGAAGAATGAGTAAAAATACTTAAAACTTACTACAAAAGCGGCGATTCATACGTAGGATTTCAACCGAACAAAATTTTCCTCAGCGATAAAGCTCATTTCTCACCCGGTAGTTACGTCAATAAGCAAAATTGTCGCATATGGGGCTTGGAGCACCCAGAAGTGGTTGTAGAAAAGCCATTATATTAGAAAGAAGTGACTAAACATGAAAACGGATTACAAAAATTTAAAATTAAAATGAGGCTGGAGGAATCTTAAAATCATCCATTGCTGCAACCAATCCAGAGATGGTCATTTAAATGGCATTGTATTTCGTACATAATGGAAAAGTCCAAGCATTATAATGAAATAAAAGTTTCATCGAAATCGTAGTTTCATGTATGTTTTATTTAACTTTACTTTTGAAACCGAAAAATGGACAGCTCTATATTTACTCCCAATATTATTGGCCCCGTGCAAATTAAACCATTTTCCTGAAATTAAGTTTTTTACGTATGATTTCTAATTCGTTAACTGTAAGGTGAATTTATTTTCATTGTACTGTTTTAAACACACTCCTGGTCAAACAAAATGACCAATTTTGTCCATATGTTCAAAGCTTCATAGCATTCAAGATATTGTATGCATTCCGCCAAATTTGGAATACATCATGATTTTCATGAACTTAAACCCGAGAATTGAAATGGACATTGCCCCATCCATTTCTAATGAACCGCTTAAACCATTTGTCCTTATTGCTAAAACTTTTAATCAGCTATACTGATAGTGTTCTTGACCATATCCATAAATGGCAAAGCTTTCACGAAAATAACTAACACTTCAGATGGCAGGTATTTAACAGCTGACAGCCTTGCCAGACCGGCAAATGACTAACCCTATAGAAATTACAAAGAAAAGATTGAATTTTGAAAAATCTGTTAAATTATATGGAAGGTATCAGAAAGGTCTATTCCAACTACAATCCTCGGCCATGAAGAAAAATATTAGGCTGTGACATGCTTTAAGAAGTTTTACAGAAGATATCATTTTAACCAACCAGCTAGCCGGTCTGGCAGGCAGACATTGGCCAGTCGATTTGAAAACTACTGAAACACATTTAGTCAAACGATGATTTGTGTTCGAAAAAATGCCTTTAATGATATTTTTGCTCTATCAAATGCTGTATACTTTCATTCCTACGGGTGGAGGTGTATCCAGTATAGAAATTTCACTCAGGTGAACTGTCTTACATATACCTTTACCCAACAAAATTTTGCGTTGGTGCAAAAGCGTAAAGGTGCCGGAATGGAAGTAATGAATCATTAGATCCTCCACAAAATGTTCAACAAGTTTTACACGCAGAACTAAGTTTGCTATATGTCTGATGAATACAAAATTGTACTAAATTTAATGCAAATAAATGAAAGTTATAAATTAAGAAATATCTGGGTAAAACTACGCAATTTCTGTGCGAGTTACCAGAGAGGGAGTGATTATCTGCTTCAGTTTTTTAAATTTTTCGGGATAAGCAATTGTAGTCCATGAATTACGGAATACAGCGGGGAAAATTAAATTTCGATCGGTACTAGAGGTGGTATATCAATGTCCTCCGTTTTCATTCCCTAAGGCATAGCGTGTGCCACATTTGACCAAACTTGGTTCAATTACTAGAAAGATATGAAACTAAAAACATATGACTTAAATCGGCAACTTGTATAGGAATTACCAGAGAGAGAGCGTGATTATGCGGTTTAATTTATTTAAATGTTACAAAGTACAAATATTATAAGACAATATAGTTGCCAAAAATTTCAGCAGCCGCAGACGATAAATATGTACCAGAAGGAGTGCAGAGACGCTCAGCGCGTAGCAAATTTGATTAAATTTACTTGGAGCCTTGGAAGATAAAGGGTGCCCCAACAAGAACGCAAGATTTAAATTTGGCGCCATTCGAAGTGTCATTGTTTGACATTTGAACAATTGTTATTGTTTGCTAGCAGAAGGTACGAGGTTAGTCAAAATGGAGCGCTACACGAATGAACAACGCATTCTCATTGTGAAATTGTTTTACCAAAATGGTGAAAGTTTTGCGGCTACAGTTTGCAAATTGCAATTAATTTGGGGTCACAATAATGCTCCAAAAGTGTGAACTGTAAAGAGATTAATGGATAAATTTGCCAAAACTGGGCCTGTTAGTGATGTAAAGACAACAACGCGCCTTCGACCAGGTCGATCGACCGAAAATGTCGCAGCTGTACATGATGATGTTGCTCAAACTCCATCCATCTCAATTCGACACCGAGCTCATCAGATTGGTGTCTCCAAATCCACTATGCAGTGAATTTTGACGAAGGATTTTCATCTTCATGCATACAAAGTTCAATTGACTCCGGAACTGAAGCCAGCTGACCATAGACAGCGAAGGGAGTTCGTTAATTAGGTAGTGGAGAGACAGCATGAAAATGCTGATTTTCCCGATAAAATCATCTTCAGTGACGAGGCCCATTTCCATCCTGATGGCTTCGTCAATAAGCAGAATTGTCGCATTTGGATGAGGAAAATCCTCGAGTGATTCACGAGAAGCAAATGCATCCTCAACGTGTCACTGTGGTGTGGTGTGGATTTTGAGCTGGAGGAATCATTGGACCTTTTTTTTATGAAAATGAGA